>JAPKLY010000122.1:576678-622005 GCA_026898435.1 Prunella vulgaris
CATTTGTAATTTGCTTCTTAATATATACATTAATATACAAATTTATAAGAAGTTCATCTTTTATTTATGTCAAGTATAGTGGTCTTGTTTTAATTTATTGGAGAAAAGTATTGTTCCATGCTTATTTATAATTTTTTTATTATATATTGTTTGCTTAAAACTAAACATTCCCAATCCAAATGGCAAAAAAATTGTGATTTGATGAATTATGATATTCTTATATAAAAGCTTAATAAAATATTTGATGAGCATTAGTAAATAGTCACAAAAAAATGCTTAAAAAATATGAGGGCAGTGGATTTTTGTAGTATATATATATATATATGGAATATATATATATAACAATATAATTTATATATAAGTGCGAATAGCATAACCAAAGTTAGTTAAAAAATTCCTTTAATGTCTGCTACTTAAAATTTCATTATTTTAAATTATAAGATATTAAAATATTAATATTTGGACTGAAATTATTGTGGCTAAGAACTTTTTGGACAACATAATTAGGCCCATTATAATATTTAATATTATAATATATATATATATATATAGTAGTAATTAAAAAAAATTGAGGGGTCCATGGCCACCCCTGGAGGTGCCTGGTTCCGCTCCTGCTATCAAGTAATACGAAAAACTCAAGATATGAATTAAGAACACGTCACGAGAAATTAATTAAAAGATAACATAAAAAGGTTCAACATCCCTAGAATTAAAATATAAAATTTACTAGTCACACATAGTCATGATGTCTACGTAAAATAAATTAAAAAACATAAAAAATTCAAACTCTAACGGAAATAAAAAAGAAAAACGTCGCACCTGCCTTCTTCCTTCACAATTCCATACGGCTGCTCTCGTTCTCTCCCGATGGTGGCTGCCTCCGTATTTTTTCAAATATGTAAGTGCCCTCTCAATTAACTAAGGGTGTGTTTTGATCAAACAACTAAAAAAGTGTACAATTACTTTAAAATTACTTTTTTTTTTATAGAAGTAGGTGAGATCAAACTTTAAAAAAAGAAGAAGTAATTTTACATTTTTTGAATTGATTACACGCCCTAAGAAATTGAATGGCAAAATGGGTCTGCTATCCACCGCCTAAATCATATCTGGCCATTAGTTGATTTCCATTGTAGCAGGCTTCTCTCTTATTCCTTGTGCATGGGCCGATAATTCACTTGGCCCATCTCACTTGCATGGGCTTGGGTATCTACATGTATATTCTTCACTCAATCTAATTTTTCTCAATATTAATACCTGCAAAGCCCATAAATTATAATAAAATAATTAAGGTGGAATTTATTCCATTAAATTCATATAAGTAGAAAAATACGCAATTTTGATATAATTGAGTGCAATAAATTATCCTCTAATAAATCAAATATCACATAAATTCCTACTTATCAAATTTATATATACAAATAGAAAAACTAATTAACAAAATTATATTTCAAGTATATACAAATAAAGAAAGGGGATAAAAACTAAATGTGATTATGCCCTAAATCAAGATTCAAAACTAAACGTGATTATGCCCTAAATCAAGATGCAGTGGTAGAAGAATTTCGATGTAACATTATTTATAAGTAATTAAAAAGTATGTACACTTGCATAACGCATACACAATATTATACTCTACAATAAATCTCCAATTCAAACACCAAATTTTTAAATCAAAATATATCTTCAATTGTAGCAATTAAACATTACATTCAAACGAAAACAACGATAGTTGTGTAGCTTTAGAAAAAAAACATTTCACCAGATTATTAGATGTGAAATATGAACCTGCAAAAAGAAAATGATAAATAATCAATTTGAATATTAGAATACAATAAATAATAATATTAGAAGAGAAATAATAAGAAGCAAGAGACGCACGAAAAAAAATAATATTTAAAGATGTGAATAATAATGTTTATGGAGTTGAAATTTGTAGAAGTATAAAAATTAAGATGAACAATTGAAATTAAAAAGTTAGATATAGAAATTGATATTATGAATATATTTATAAGATTTGTACAAGATATATATTTATAAAATATTAAAATATACGGTTAAGATTAAAACATGTAAATTATAAGATCGAGATTAATTCTTAATGCCAAAATTAATGAGAATAGAGGAATTTCGAAATCGAGCATTCTAATTAATTTTATAACTTGTTCTTTATATGATATTTAGATTAGATATATTATGATAGTAACGAATCTATGTAAAAGATATATATCAATTTTATATTATACATAAATCTACCAAGAATAATTGGAGAGAAACAAATCAACGTCAATCTAACTTTGGTTTGACTGATAACATCTATCTTGCTATAAACGACGTTGCTTCCCCCGTGAGTAACGCTCACTCAACACTCTTTTCTCTAGCCACCCAAACCAGCTCTCTCTCTATCACTTTTTGTCCACAACTACTTAAACCATTTTTATACACAAAATATGTACCAACTCCCTTCATTAAAATTTGCAATATTTTTGGCTTAATTTTTTTTTAAATGTACAATGAATAGAAAGCGTAGAATAAAAATTGTGACGTATAGATTTTTGAAGTGAAAATTTAAAGGAATATTTATAGTTGCTTTTAAGAACAAAAAAGAGGCTGATTTTTTTTCTCCCACAGTAATTTACACATTTTTTTTTATCTAAACATTACAAATAATTTGGACACACTAAAAAAGAAAAGAATATATTCCTTAAACTTCACCATTTACAATATTAACAATTTTACAAAAAAATAATATTACTTTAGGCCCACACAAATACATTTCACTTTATTTCTTAATCTTATATATTAAAATTTATAAAACTACCCTTTAAAATTTATAAAACTACCCTTTCATTTTGTGTGAGCACTAATGGACAAGACATCAAGTTAGTCTGAAAAGAAGGGAGTAATTCTAAATAGTTTCATTTAAAATCAGAATAAAATTATATTTTAAAAATTGATTGCTCATAATGCAAATTAGCTGATAATATAATTATTTGGTAATAGAAAACAATGCTCCATATTTGATGTGATTGAAAGTACGTGGGAAACACGTTAAACCCATTTCAGTCGATTCCAATCGTAAATTTCCACACCCATATGCACACAACATAACAAAGACGGAAAAAGAAAGATATATATATATATATATATATAGAGAGAGAGAGAGGAAAAAGAGTTTTCTTCATTAATTACAATGATTTTCATGCAGTTGAGCTCTCTAATTTCAGCAGCGGGCCCAATGATAACAACGGGCTGGGCCCAATCTGCACGTGGTTGTACTGCGTTAAGTAAACAACTCCTTATCCAAAGGCCCAGTATCACTACTTTTTCTTTTTCTTTTTAGTTTTCGTCACTATATATATAAAGCTTTTGTATTAAACTATTTAATATTTATGAATTTATACACGAGTTCTATTGATTTTGGATTCTCTCCAATTTTATAATGACATATAGTGATCCACTCTATGACACCCAATATCGGTTTTTTTGTCATTCTCTTTTTTCTTCCCCTTTTCTTTTTCATTTAATTAGCAACACTCACCTGAAATGTTTCACTGCGTGAAACGGGTAAAATGTAAAAATATTTAAAATTTATGAATTTATTCATGAGTTGAATTGATTTTGAATTCTCTCAAATTTTATAATGATATATAGTGATCGACTCTTTGAGACCCAATATCTTAGTTTGCGGGAGGGTAAATTTCTTGTGAACATGAGTTTATATGAGTTTGTATCATTATTATACATAATTACTATCACTATTATTCATATACACTATTATTATTATTATTATTATTATTATTATTATTATTATTATTATAAAAATATATGTATAAAAATGATAGTGAAATATAAAATAATGATAATTGACAAAACTGAGTTAATCGTGAACTTGAATTTATACAAATTTTTGTCTTGTAAAAAATGCATTATTGTTTTTTTTCAATTACGTAAAAATAAATTTCATTATTGTATAAAATATAAAATTATAAATGAACTGAAGTAAAAGAAACAGAAAATGGATTTATTATTTACAGGTAAATTTTTAGGACTCGAACTCAAACTTTTTTTCTTTGAATGCAGTAACCGTGATCTACTTTTGTTCTTCTAGTATTTATCGTAAATTTACATACAATTTTAAACATATAGTACAACTTTTATTTTAATCATATAGTTGAAGAGCTCAACTTGACCTTTTAAGATTTAAATTGAGTTGATAAATAAACCAAACTTGAGTTCATTTTAATTTACTAATAAGTCAACTTTTTGGATTCAATATGTGAAATTTCTTTTACCATCTTAATACGTCTGTCCCAAAACTACTTTCACATTTTCTTTATTTGGACGTCCCAACTCTTTTTTCACACACCTAAAAAGAAAATTTTTTACACTCACAAAAGTTAATAAAATACATTTTTTCTTATTTTATTATTTAACTTTACACTCATATACTTATTTTTTCTTAATTCGCGTGCCCGGAACTACTATAAAAGTAGTACTCCCTCCATCCCACTATAAGTTTCTCACTTTTCTTTTTTAGATGTCCCACAATAAGTTTCTCATTCCATAAAAAAACAACAACACTATTTCATATATTAATAAACAAATACTCATTTTCACAACTCCCCATTACTTTTTCACAACTTTTTATTATTTTATACAAAAGTCAACATGTGGTCCACCATATAATAATAAATAAATACACTTTTTAAAAAAAAAAAAACTTTAAGAGAGACGGAGGGAGTATATGCAAAATCATTATGAAGTAACTCTAATTTCAACTCTTTAATATAATGGAACAGTCTCAAATTTAGCTCAATAAAGGCTCAAATCGAAGTACATAATATTGAATATACCTATGATAATTCAATACAAATTAATTTTATTCTTTTAATATTAATTTACATCGAGTTTGATTTCAAAATTCTTTTAATTATTAGTAATATATAATAGTCATTTGTAGCGCAGTTGGCCTAGTAAATCAGTGACACTTAACTTTTACCTTCTAATAATTTATTAGAAGAAAATTAGTATAGTCCGAAATTTCTACACAACACTTGGTGGAGTAAACGACGCCGTATATAAAGGAAGACGAATCAACGTAACACCGCCACGCTTTCACGTCGTCGTTTCAACACTTGTGATCAATTCCGACCTTCATTTCCTCATTCCATACCAACCTTCATTTCCTCATTCCATACCATTATCAAATAAGACTAATTTACGTATAATTTTAAAAAAGTTACTATATTTATAAATGAATTATGTGCAAAAAAAATATGTTTTTGTGCAGAAAAAAATATGTTTTTGTGAAGATATTATAAATTTATTTATAAATATAATAACTATTTTAAACATATATATGTAAATCACCCATTAAATAATTTACATACATTTTTTCAGATTCCATATCACATGTAAAAAGCAACGGATTGAATTGAACAATTTTTAGTTCTATTAATAAAAGTTTGTCCTTCATCTTTTGGCTTATAAAAATTTTGCTCACCACTACAAGTAAATCGATGAAGTCATGTACTCCTAAGTTGTCAATTACTCCCTCCGTTCATAAATCGTTTTCCCATTTCATTGTGGACATATGAATTAATAAAAAATAATATTATATTAAAATAATTGATAAAATAAAAGAAAAGTAAAAATATTGTGGGGCCCAAAATTTTATTATGAGTGTGGGTTGTTTCCAACTAAATAAATGAAAAAAAAAAATTTGTGAACAAACAAAAAATGAAAGTGGAAAATAATTTAGTTGATAGGGAGAGTATATCTTTAGGAAAATGTTAAACCAATTCAAGAAATCTCTGGCCAATTCCTATAATTATGAAAACCATATGATATACAGAGGAATAGGTTTTCTTAGTTAAGTTTTTAATGATAGGGAGAATAATTTTTATGACAGATCTGTCACTAAAGACTTATCATTTTATCATTATAATTTTTTTTGCTTGAGACTATATTAATAAGATATCCATCATTAAAAATTAATTTTTTTGTAGCGCACTTAGAATACTTTCCTAATAACATTATAGGGTACAAAATTTCAACTTCTTTGAAACAAAATTTTAGATGCACTGCTTGTAATTAAATTTTAGTAGTGTCATTTATGCGTACCTGTCGTATTACGCAATCATATATAATTTGATAAAATTTTGTATAGGACGCTAAAGGGTAAATGATAAACATAATAATACTTTGTATTTTGTATGAAAATAATTTATAATAAATTTATCATAAATCAGTTTTAAAGTATCAAATATTTAATGGATTTATTACACCTAGGTACTCATCTATACTCCAATACATATTTTAGGACACATTTTTTCAAAAGTTACAATGAAGGACTAAATATGTACAAATAGGGGTCAAATTATTACAATATTTACAAATTTTACCTGCTGACACATATAGGACTCATATGCCAAAAACAGTACACTTTCCTGCGGGGAAGTCTATTAGAAGTACCTAGGAAATTAGTTTCTTACATCCTACCATAAGCCAAAGTACCATATCTAATCAAATTTGAATACTCTCTCTCTCTCTCTCTCTCTCTCTCTCTCTCTCTCTCTCTCCGATGAGAGTTGTCGGAGTGGGAGCGGCGGTTCACGACTGAGATTTTTTGGTTCCAATGGAGGGTGGCGCAAAAAAAGAGATATCGCCGCCGGTGGGGACTATCAAGTCTCTGGGGAAGAAAGCTAATGCGAAGAAGCTACGTTGCTTCGATTATTCAAAACTGAGGTAGGTTGAGAGTGATTTGACGCAGAGTCAATTTTTGAACGTAGAGAGAGAAAGTATCAGCAGTGACTCAGATATTAGGGAAAATAAATGAGCAGTAAGTGGAGCATTGTCTTCTCCGGTAATGAATTTCAATGGCTGTGAAAGGCTTCGACTTCGTCTTCTCCGGCAAGTGGACGACGACTTTCAGGCATGGTGGACAGTTTTCGAAGGATTCTGGTAATGAATATACTAAAGTACTCTAAGAATGTACTAAAGTACTGATACATATTCTAAAGTACTGATACATATTCTAAAGTACTGTTGCGATTCTTTGGAGATGAATTAATAGTGGCCGGAAATTTTCTCCAATTCTTTGAAATTTTCTTAGAAATTAGACATTTTCTTTGAATTTTCTCTGATTCTTTGAATTTTCCTTAGAAATGTACTGTAAGAATAAACACTAAAATACTTATCACAGAAAAAAATATTGTCAAATTTTGTACCTTTATAAAACCCTAGGCAGTGGAGTTATCGTAATCGCCTCCTAATGCCGTCAAACGTCTTCCTGGAATTTTGTGGTTTTCACTTTACGCGGTGGGAGATCTTGAAATTATCGGTGAGGTTGATGTAAATAACACTAATGAATTTCAGAAACTTTACTATAATAAATGTTACGAAAGTCATTAATAGGGGTAAAAGTAACCATCAAATCAAACAGTAAAAAGCTTAATTTTTATACTATTTTCAAAACAATTAATATATTAAGATTTGGGGCAAAAACCTCTATTTTTAAGTAAGGAAAATTGTTGTCCCTATTTATGTTTAGGCTCTTAAGAAAGCCTCATATTGTAAGTGCCCCATATTTAATCTGGAGTATAAAAAATCCCATCAAATATATCGAAAATCTGGATCAATAATATTATGTTATAATTGTTATAGATTTTATTGACCGCAACTTTTATAATCCTAATGAATATTTTGATACAGATAACTAAATATTTGATATTTTAAAATAATTTAATAATAAATTTATTATAAACTATTTAATATTAAACCTACATCTTCCGATTTCCTTTCTATTTGTATTGAGCAAAAAAATTAAAATAAATAATATAATATAAATATGGTATCAATGATGGGATGAGGAGAAAAGGAAATATATGATACTATATAGATAAAGTATAATTCATATATAAATAAAAAAATATAATATAGAAATATAAATTATATTTTATTTATAAAAAATAAAAATAAAAGAACGAACTAAAATAATAACATAGAAAATAAATAACCAGGTGAGCTAACTCACCTGACCACCGGGCTTCTCACTTGAGTGAGTGGCCGGGTTCGATTCCCTCCTGTAACGAATATGAGAGAGATATAAGGTTGACTTGAAAATATTTTTAATGAACTAACTTCTAAATACTAACATTTACCGATAAAAAAAAAAAATAGAAAATAAATAGAGTGAGTAATTGATAGTCGAAAATGAACATTAATTAACAAAATGACAGCAAATTCGTCAATCAAAATAGACTTCAACCTATGAATGCTGTGAAAGCGAGGGATTGATTGGTATTGTTTCCTAAAATAAAAACTATATGATTGAATACTTCCGCCACAGTGATAGTTTTATTTTCTACTTTTATACATTTCCAAAGATAAATTTATCATTAAATTTAAAATATTATTAATTTTTTTTTATTTTTCTCTATTTTTAATATATCATGTTATTATTAATTGTCTTATAAATTGAGTAATTTTTTTCTTTTTAACGGGGAAAAGTGAATACTAAGTACTCATATGGATTAAATGAATAGTTTTTTAATATTAGAACTATAATAACATCTAAAATCTCACTATTTATACCCTAAGAATCTTTATACATACTCTATATATAATTTTAGAGATAAAAATAAATATACATAAAAAGACCAAAGTTATCCTTATAATTAATTTATTCTTTTCAAAATTTTATTGACTTAATTTTAGTCTTTAAAGTATTAATCTCAAAATTAGTTCTTTGAGTTTTAGTCGATCAATTTCTAAAATAAATAAATAAACTACACATGAAATAGAAATTATAAAATTAAATAATTCAATTAAACTCTTATGAATTTTTTTAAAAATAGATGGATATTTAAATAATTAAATTAAAAAATAAAAATATTAAATAAAATCTAAACAATTTTAAAATAAATAAACAAAATCAAATAATCCAATTATGCTAAAAAATGTTTAAAAAATCAAACTATATCTTTACAAATAGTTAAACTAAACAATTAATTTTAAAAATCCAAATTTTAATTCAAAATAAATAAAAATTAAAATATAATTAATTTTAATTTATTTATTTATGAAGTTTAATTGAATTTAAAAAAAAAATTTGTTAAGCTTTAGCCTATTTCTTTTTTAAGGTTCTTTAACAAAATTAATTTTTTGAAGGTTTTTTTTTATATATTTTTTAAATTCTTTTGATTTGATTTTTGAATTTTTTTTATTTTAATTGATTTATTTAATATTTTCAGATTTTAATTATGTTTAAATGATTTTATTTAAGTAATTCTTAATATAATAATTTTTGAAGATTCATATTATTTTCTTAATTATTTACAACTTTTGTTAATTTTTTATAGATTTGTATTTTTGTTGATTTTTAGATTTAATATATTTTAAAATATAATTTATACTTCAAGTATAATTATTTTTATATTAATATTTACGAAGTTTTATTTTGTTAAATGATTTTTTAATATGTATATATTTTTGAAAATTTTGTTGATGTTTTTATATATTTCGAAATATATTGAAATTCAAAGAACTTTTTTTTATAAATTTATATTAATTTTTTTGAAGTATAAGGAATAGGTGGGAATATATATATATATATATATATATATATATATTGATTGATGGAATAAAGATATTATAAGAACTAATGGAGTATATTTAGTAATATATGCTAATTTCTTAATTTTATTAGGGTATGTTTAACAAATATGGTATATCTAGAGAATTCTGGGTATTGACTGTGAACAGTGAAAACTCTAACATCTACTTTTGTGCAAAAAAATATAAATCTACTTTTAAAAAATGATTACCAATATATAAAATCCAATTATATATGAGTTTAAAGTTTTTTTTAGAAGTTAAGGAGGTTTTTGGCTTCTTAAATAAAATAGATGGAGTAGAATAGAATTTTAATTAATTATATTTATTGTAATTTTAATTTTAAATTAGTATGTGTTAAGTATTAATGATTATTTTTTTAAAATTGATCCGATGTAACAGCTAGGATAAAATTATTCATTTCTTGTAGGATTAGATTGAATTCAAATATCGGGTCAAGGTTTAATCATGAACTCAAATCCTAAAAAACAAAACACAATTGATTTTGTCTTGTATGCACCAGTTACACTGTACAACTCAAGTTCATTTTTTAAAAGGTTACACAAAATACTACTGAAAAATTACACATGTTATTACTGAAAAGTATATCTTTAATGGTGTAACTTTTCAGTAATAATTTGTATAAGTTTTCAGTAATAGATTGTGCAACTTTCTAAAAATGAACTTGAGTTGCACGATGTAATTGGTGCACAAGAGACTTACTAAATACAATTTTATTTGGAATCAGGGACTTAATCTCCCTAATTTTATTTTGATGAAACGTATAAAATTAGAAAATAAATATTTAATATTTTTTTTGCGGAAGTAATATAGAACCAAAAAAAGGTTGCTTAAAAAAGGGATGTAAAATAGAGATAAATACGAGGTATGAACAAATTGTACGATCCTCCGATTCCGACAGCAGACTTTGGCAGCTTAAGAAACATTACATTAATAAATTTATAAAACCCAACAAATATTAATATACACAAACACTCAAATCATCAATCACCCTTCTTCTCCCTACCAATACAAACGGCAAAGTCATAAGTGTTCCCCCGAGTAGCTAAACCAACACTCCCACCTTTTCTCTCTCTACAACCCAACCCGACACACATTCTCCCTTTCTCTCTCACCCACTCCAACGTATATTCGAAACCTCCTCAACAGCAACTTCCAATCAAAGCAACGGATTCTTGAACAAAGCCTGAGGTTTTAATGCTTGATACTCAGTTTTTATTTCTGATATGTTGTTTTTACATTTGGGTTTCTATTTTTACTTGTGATGCTATTGCATTCTTTCAAACACTTGTGTTAATTTTGTTACAGCTTATAATTGATGGACCACCTATGCCTCAATTAATGTGGATTGATTAGTCTGTGGTGTAGAGATAATGTTGTATTGATTGATTGGAAATTTGGGAGGCTGAATTTTAGCTGATTTAAGAGTTTGCTAGCTAGGGGGAGTGGGAGAAAATGGCTGCTGGTGGTGGTAGGAGGAGGGAGATTCGATTTAGTCGGTTGTATTCGTTTTCGTGTTTTAAGTCATCATTTAGTGATGAACATGGCCAAATTGGGCAGAAGGGGTTCTCAAGGATTGTGTATTGTAATGATCCTGATAACCAAGAGCAGGTTGTGCTTAGGTACCGGAGTAATTATGTGTCGACTACCAAGTACAATGGGATAAATTTTATTCCAAAGTCGTTGTTTGAGCAGTTTAGGAGGGTTGCAAATATATATTTCCTTGTGGTAGCTTGTGTATCCTTTAGTCCTCTCGCTCCGTATAGTGCTTCTAGTATTCTTGCACCTCTGATCGTGGTCATCGGAGCCACTATGGTTAAGGAAGCCATCGAAGATTGGAGGCGTTGGAAGCAGGTATGCCTTTCAATTGCTTTCTTTGCACATGTTTGAATAGAACAACTTGTTATGTTGTATAACTTACTTTTTTATTTTCTTGACAATGCATAAGTTGCATAGCAGAAGAATAGTCTTGAGTTTGTGAAATGTAGTATTAGATTCGAGAAATGCAACTGTTGAAGTTGGAAATTAGGTTTAATGAATATTATTAATTTGTATTAGGCTTGAAGCCTTAAGTCTTAACTTTCTCTTATGATCTACGAGCAGGGATGTTTTGAGCTTCTCATAGATTGTTATTTTTTTTGGCAATTGATTTATTTGCTTTTATACCATTAGTCCCCTGTATGTGTGGTTGACACATTTTTACTAGAGTTTCGAACTTGTCCAAGTCCTTAGGTTCATTAGAACATATTAAAGTGGTGTTGTGACTTCAGTTTTCAGGTTAAAAAAAACAGCCATATTTAGTTATTATTCTTTCCCATTTTATAGATGTAGAAATCTAAGTAACGGATTATAATCTAGCTAATTAATTTCAGGATGTAGAGGCCAATAATAGGAAGGTTTCAATTTATGATAGAAATCACAAATTTCAACAAACAAGATGGAAGAAGTTAAGAGTTGGCGATGTCGTTAAAGTCCAGAAGGACGAATACTTTCCCGCGGATCTGCTGCTTCTTTCGTCGAGCTATGATGATGGAGTTTGTTATGTTGAAACCACAAGCCTGGATGGTGAAACTAATCTAAAGGTGAAACATGCTCTAAATGTGACATCCTCCCTTCATAATGATGACTCCTTTGATCACTTTAAAGCAGTTGTCAAGTGTGAGGATCCAAACGAGGATCTTTACAATTTTGTTGGAACTCTCTATTATGAAGCCGAGCAGTATCCTGTTTCTTTGCAGCAGCTTTTGTTAAGAGATTCCAAGTTACGAAACACCGAGTGTGTGTACGGTGTTGTGGTTTTTACTGGGCATGATACTAAAGTCATGCAGAATGCCACCGACCCTCCTTCTAAAAGGAGTAAGATCGAGAGGAAAATGGACAAAATAATTTACATTCTTTTTAGCCTGCTGATGCTTGTGTCCCTTATAGGTTCGTTCTTTTTTGGAGTCAGTACTATGAAAGACATAGATGATGGAAAACTAAGGAGATGGTATCTCCGACCCGACCAAACAACTGTGTTTTTCGACCCTAGAAGATCAGGTCTGGCAGCATTTCTTCATTTCTTAACCGGGCTTATGTTGTACGGATATCTGATACCGATATCCCTATATGTATCTATTGAGATGGTTAAAGTATTACAGAGTATATTTATTAATCGGGACCGGGATATGTATTATGAAGAAACGGATAAACCTGCACATGCAAGGACGTCTAATTTGAACGAGGAGCTTGGTCAGGTCGACACTATTCTTTCTGATAAAACGGGGACTCTGACATGCAATTCCATGGATTTTGTCAAATGCTCGATAGGTGGGGTTGGTTATGGGCGTGGTATGACAGAAGTAGAGAGAGCACTTGCAAAGAGAAAAGGGGATGCATATTATGATGACTCGCATATTATTTCAAGTGATGACTCAGGAAAATCGATTAAAGGGTTCAATTTTAATGATGAAAGAATTATGAGTGGTGGATGGGTTAACGAGGCTCACCCTGATATGATTCAGAAGTTCTTTAGAGTGTTGGCAATCTGCCATACAGCCATTCCTGAGGTCAATCAGGAAACCGGTGAAATTTCGTATGAAGCTGAGTCACCGGATGAAGCAGCTTTTGTTATTGCTGCAAGGGAGGTTGGCTTTGAATTCTTTGAAAGAACACAAACTAGCATCTCTTTGCATGAATTTGATCATAAAAGTGGCATCAAAATCGACAGGTATTCCTCGTGCTTTTCTAAAAGTTGCCTAAATAAGAATTGCATATTCATATTATATTTGAGACTATGTTCATTTAATATGTTTTAACATTTATGGTATACATTTCGCCTTTCTTTGTACGCCTTTTAGTTGTTCTTGCAATTATGCGAGAACCTAGCCATTGGGGAAGTGTAGCATCGCAAGAATGTTATTTGCGTATATAAGTAAAAGAATTCGTCAATACTAAAATATAGTATATCTTTTCCTATATGTTGATGAAGAATTTTATTTTAAATTTTCCAGATCATATACGCTCCTTCATGTCTTGGAGTTTAGTAGTGCTCGGAAAAGAATGTCCGTGATTGTAAGAAATGCTGAAAATCAATTACTCCTCCTATGCAAGGGCGCAGACAAGTAAGACACTAACCTGTTTCAATTTCTTGTTTTGTGACCGAAACTGAACCATATTTTTCATGCAGCGTAATGTTTGAAAGGCTGACAAAAGACGGGCAAGATTTTGTAAGCGTGACAATGGATCACATCAAAAGATATGCTGAGGCAGGCTTACGAACTTTAGTAGTAGCATATCGTGAGCTTAGTGAAGAAGAGTTTCGTTCATGGGAAGAAGAATTTGTAACGGCCCAGACATCCGTAACCGCTGATAGAGATGCACTGGTCGAGGCTGCTGCTGATAAGATTGAATGGGACTTACTTCTCCTAGGTGCTACAGCCGTCGAAGACAAGCTACAAAAAGGGGTTAATCTCTAGCTTGATTTTTCTTAAAAATCAAATGTAGTCAAACATACTTAATGTATATCCTCAAAAATGTTATTATGCTTTATTATAAATATGTGCGTTTCATTTTAAGCTGTTTTTCGTATAATTTTTAATCTTGGAAACAATTTCATTTTTCAAGATTCAAAATTAGAAAAAAACAAACTACTTTTTTAGTATGTTTGACCAAGTTGGGGTGTGTTTAGAGGAAATTGAGGTATGAGTAGCCTCACCATATTGCTTATTTTCCTATAGAAGTATCCATTGACATTTTTCTTATATGTGCTTGTTAGGTTCCTGAATGCATTGAAAAACTCAAATCTGCTGGAATGAAAATTTGGGTCATAACGGGTGATAAGATGGAAACGGCAATAAACATCGGGTGAGATTAACGGTTTTACCAACTTGCATGGTCGCTTTAAGCCGTAATAATACACCTTAACTTGGTCGCCTTTAAGCCATTATGATTTCATTCGCGCATTATATGTTTTCCTTTAGGTATGCTTGCAGCTTATTGAGAGAGGACATGAAGCAAATTGTGATTACTTTAGACTCTCCTGAAATAAGTGGCTTGGAAAAAGGAGGAGACAAGGATGCCGTTGCAAAGGTACAGGTCCTAAATCTCCTTGTCAGTTTTTGTAGAACACGTTTTAATTGTTGCGGCCATGTTAGGCTTCGAGTGCAAGTATTGTGAATCAAATCAGAGAAGCAAAATTGCAATTGAGCTCAGCTGAAGGACGCTCTATTTCATTTGGTTTAATAGTTGATGGCAAGTCGCTGTCGTTTGCTCTGAGCAAGGATCTGGAGGATTCGTTTTTGGACCTCGCGGTTAAATGTACCTCAGTTATATGTTGTCGGTCCACACCTAAACAGAAAGCTCTCGTACGTGTTATAAGTGTGCTTCTTTTATTACACAGATGACTGTTACCATGCACATTCACCTTGAGCATCTGCTGACGTGGCTGCGAGATTCAGACACAAATGCCACATCAGGAGGTGCTCACAAGGGTGTGTGGCGTAATATTTCCTAATATATATATATACATGTATATGTATATGGTTCTGATATGGGATTCTTCAGTGGGTTTCGTATGAAGTAGTATAAACTACTTGTAAAAAACATTTATGCCACTGTCGAGTTCCATATCATTACTCCATATATATATAGGATTATTTATTATTTTCCGTTATTCTGAAACTTAAAATCACTGGAAGCAAATAATGCAATGGCACTGTTGAAGATATTCAGGTAACGAGATTGGTTAAAAGGGGTACGGGCAGGACAACGCTAGCAATTGGTGACGGGGCAAATGATGTTGGCATGCTTCAAGAAGCGGATATTGGGATTGGCATCAGTGGAGTAGAAGGCATGCAGGTAATTTGATCATGGCTTAAATATCCCGATATTTTGGTTCTAATAGGCGCCTGTTTGGTAACTTAATGTTTGCTACCTGGGATTTTCTTTAATTAGGCTGCAATGTCAAGTGACTTTGAGATAGCGCAGTTCCGGTTTCTTGAACGTCTTTTATTGGTTCATGGGCACTGGTGCTACAGACGGATATCCATGATGGTATATAGTTTCCCTTCTTGTCTAGTCAATCTATATCTCGTATTAATATACATATATATCATAGGATATATCAAATTCAAATGTGTGCTCTCATCCTGCCATGAATTAATGCAGATATGTTATTTCTTCTACAAAAACGTCGCATTTGGCTTCACTCTGTTCTGGTATGAAGCACATGCTTCCTTCTCAGGCCAACCTGCTTATAATGATTGGTCTATGTCATGCTACAACGTCTTCTTTACTTCACTTCCCGTCATTGCTCTGGGTGTCTTCGATCAGGATGTTTCTGCCCGTCTTTGTCTCAAGGTAAAGTACACGTATAATTCAAAACCTGCCCTTTAGGCTAGCTAGCTTATTCATGCAAATACCTCTTAGGTTATTGCAAAATTGTCATTTAGATTTATGTTTTTCTTTCAATTGGTTGAATTTGAAGGAAATGTGCTTCCATGAAAGTTTTTGTAATAATTAAGTTAAATTTCACTTAATTTTGTTATCATCCCTAAAATAAACTTTTTGTTATATGCATCAGGTGTACGGTACATCATGCAATTAAAGTGTATTTTGAAATAGTATTATTTGTTTTACTAAAAAGTATTAGTTGTATACTGTTGCACTTGCACCACATAATTGGCGCGCAAGAGTGTTACTCTAAAAATTGATGGCATTTGGCACATTTTATAGTATCCCTATTTATATCAAGAGGGAGTTCTCGACGTTCTCTTCAGTTGGCCGCGGATTCTTGGATGGATTTCAAACGGCATTATTACTTCGATGATAATATTCTTCTTCACGACGCGCTCCCTCCTACTTCAAGCCTTCCGCGGAGATGGTCGTGTGGTGGACTTCGAGGTGCTCTGGGTTTACATGTACACATGCGTCGTTTGGACAGTGAACTGCCAGATGGCGCTCTCCATCAACTACTTCACTTGGATCCAACACTTCTTTATATGGGGTAGCATTGCCTTTTGGTACGTCTTCTTGCTAATCTATGGCGCTCTCCCACCTAAAATATCCACGACCGCCCACCAGGTTTTCGTGGAAGCTTGTGCCCCGAGCCCTTTTTACTGGCTCGGGACATTGCTCGTCGTCGTGTCCTGTCTCGTGCCCTATTTCTTGTACAGGGTGATCCAGACAGAGTTCAAACCAATGATTCATGATGTCATTCAAAGACAGCGATGGGAGGAGTCCGAGTTGGAAGCTTCTGGAGACTTGTCTGAGAGAAAAGGTAAACTGAGAGAATAAAACTCATTACTAGGTAAATAGAGTGAATGTTTTAGTATGTTTTCAAACCCAAGCTCAGTTGCTATAGTGAGAATGAGTAAGCTTTGTCAGTACATAGTAATACTAAGGTAGTTTTCTTTCAAGGGTTTTACATGTATGTATAGATGATGTATGTATGTATTTATTTAATTACATATATTGAGGTTTTATTTAATTATTAGATTGAAGAAATCTCAAGTGTTTTGTCTGCTGCAACTACCACAGTAGACTCTCACCTACCTTATAAATTAAGCTCATTTGGTTCGTAAGATAAAAATATCTATCCGTCGAAAACATGCATGTTTTCGACGGATAGATACTTTTATCTTACGAACCAAATGAGCCCTTAATAAAGATCTTTGCTTCTACAAGTCATTTTAAATTTTGTTTTAATTATTTAGTCATTTATATGTACTTAGAAAATTAGTGTTGATGCTTCAATTAAACAAAGAAATAAAAGCAGTTGACCTTGCCAGTTTTTCTCTTTTTGTACGCTATTGACTTTTCGTTCAACTAAGGTTATAAAGAATAAGTTTTACTAGCTCCGTCCATAAAAAATTAAGTATTCTCTTTATTCATATCGGACCTCACAATATTCCGTAACACATTTGATATATTGCATCAAATCACATATAAATATCTAAGCGTATTTTTCGTGATCGGAATGAGTAAAATTTTATGGTGATTGAAATTATTTTCAAATATTAAATATTTAATCAAAGATTATTGACAATTGAGTAAAACATCAACAACAAATAAAATATGATACCATTAATTTAGATTATTTATACTTTTAATGAAATTTTCGATACTCCTAATTAAATATTTTATATTTTAAACTAATTTTATTATAAATTTATATGAACAATTTTCGTATAAAACTTTACCTAATATAAATAAATTATATGAGAAAACTAATTATTAAAATCTTTATTAACTTTATCTTACCCGATTGGTCTATCGTTCAAATATGATGACGCGTCTTATTATTTATCTTCTTAGTAATTTTAATTTTTGTTAATATATGATTTTTTAAAAGATATTATGGATGTTGGTATTTCATATTTTAGATTTCAATGTATGAACTTAATTAAAATTGTAGAATATAATTTGTTTTTTAAGATTAAGTAATCAAAATCAATTAAAAACATTTTAAAAATATTAAAGTTCATTTGAATTTGGTCTTTTTTTTTAATATGTACATTACGTTTGTAAAATTAATATCCTAAAAAACACTATTAATATGATTCATAATATGTTAAAGATAGATTTGTGTTGAATAAGGTGAGTCAATTGGCTTGATCAAATCCGATAGTGATTATGACCAAGAACAGCAACACACACACAACTAAGTTGCAGAACGATGAAATCAAATAAAACAACATGATTTACGTGGTTCGATCTAATAATTGATCTGCATTCATGGATGAGACACTTCTCTTTACTAATCAATCGCAATTGATACAGTTACAAGTGTTAATCAGGAATTACATCTACTTCTCTGTACTCTCTGTTTCTAAACCACTCTCTGAAATTCACACACATGTACGTATATATATGTGAACCCTAAAACCCTAATTAAGCCTTGTGCTCATAACCAACCAACAAAAGAGCTCTATGGTTACAACCGTAAATGAAAACCTATCAGAGCCCAATGAATTTCAATCTTGATTCATCAAATCTTCACGCTAATTGCTCAATTGAATGTTAAACTGCATAATAACTGAATCTTGTCCCAAGTCTTGATTTGGAGTTAGTTACCTCCTCTCACAACTGTCGGTTTCTTCTTGAGAGATAAAACCAGGTTCACGACTTAAACCTTGAACAGCGGATTTGATAACAAGCCCTCAGCTGACCCATCAGCTGATAGATATATAACAAACACTCATCTGATCGATCTCAGCTGATAGTAATAGCTTCAATTAACAGCAGTATTACTTCTTCTTCGATAAGGTGTTGCTTGCTCATTTGATCTTTATTTCACTTTCTTTGCATTATAACAATTTGAAATAAAAAAGTTATCAAATTTTGAACAACATTAATGAAGTGTAGAATATTAAAAGAAACAAAAAAAAATTTAATTGGTTGATATTAAAGACATTCTCTTACAAAATGAGAAGATTTTTTGCGAACTCGAGTTCATATAAATTTGTATCACTATTATATATAATTACTATTGCTGTTATTTATAACTGTTATAAAAATATACTTAATTTTTTAACAATGATATTGTATATACATAATACATACCAATGATAGTAAATATATATAATAGTGTTAATTTATACACATGACAATAATAATTGATAAATTTGAGTTCACCGCGGACTCGAATACATGCAAGGTACAAAAGTAAAAAATTAGTAATCGAACGTTTTCTTGACAGCCATTTTTTAAAAATAATTTTAGAAAAAATAGGTAAAAATATAAATTTTGAACCTTTTAGAGGGCTGTTTAGGCCGATTTCTACAACATTGCTTAAAAGATGGATTATCCACATCTTTCCAGAATAATATTATAGATTACAGTTAAAATAACAACTCTAAGTAGAAAAGAATAAGACGTTGTATGAATTAAAAAGGATAATTTGTATGTATTTTCAAGCTATTTCAAACTGTATTTTATTAATGCTGAAAAAACTGGAATTTGCATTCTTAAGTTTTATTAATGGTCAAACTAAAGTACTTCTAAACTAAGGGTAATCGAGCCCAACTACATTAAATAAGATCACTGTACAATATTATAAAATTAAGTTAAGAATAATTAAATTTAAACACAAATAAATTAAATAGAATGTACAATAATCTGACACAAATAATTACACCACAATTTTAAAAAATACGTATTTTGAAAATATAATTACGTTAACAAATTGAGAAAAATAATTACATTGTTTGAATTAAAAATCACATTGAGTTTCCAACTAATTCAAATTTCAAGGGAAAATAAAGATAGAAAAGGTAGGTGTGTTATTAATATTCTTTTTATCGGTAAATGTTAGTTGTTAAAAGTTAGAAGTTAGTTCACCAAGTTCCCGAATACTCCAAGAATTATCTCCAAGTCAACCTAATATCTCTCTTAATTCGTTTCCAAAGGGAATTAAACCTGGGTTAAGTGAGGAGCTCGGTGGGCTATGACTAAATTTACAGTGGGCTATGACTAAATTTGTACCTGTTTCAGTTATCTAAGGATTTCCAAATTCTGTTATTCCATTATGATGGCCGTACAAAGATAAATTTGAGTGGTCACAGAATGTCATTCATGTTAGTGTTAGAAAATAAATAAAATGATAAATATTCATGTGTTTCCAGCGTTAGTTCATTTTTATTTTTCAATATACTACTATGTTGAGAATGTTTTTAGAAACAGTTCTCTTTCATTTTGCAATAAAAGAGCATTTAATAGATGATCTTGAAACTCACATTTTTACATTGAAATACATTATTGTTATTCAGGTCACTGAAGTAAAGTATTGTTATGTAGAAACTTAAAATTTCAATTGCGTAACGAGTCTTGATAATGTTAACTTTATATAAGAAAAATTAGGCTCTACACACTTCGAAGCTAAGAAGAAAGTATAGTTTTCCTTTTTTGGCAGTCTCTAATTAATATGTTATGTTTATGATGTTATTAGCTATTGAACTGATGTCGGTCCTCTTTTACTTGCTAGGTTCATTACTTTGTTAAAGAAACACGATCTAGACATTGCCCAACCTGGTCTTGAACCAAATAATGGACTGACATGGCAAATGACAAAAAGACCAGGCGACAGAGAAGTGCGCAAGTATGTTTATCCTTTATGATTCAAGTTCCCCTTCCGTTCACCATGTCCACTTTTTTAATCTATTGGTGAATGGATAGTGATGCAAGAATATAACGAAGAAATTAGGCCGGTGCATCGACCCACATATGCCTCCATGCATAGCAAATATGATCTCTCACCCTCTCTCTTTCTGGAAAGATGTACATGTGTGTGGTTTTTCTTCTTCTTTTTTTTTTTTTAACAAATGATTCTAATCTAATATAGTAAAAATAATTAATTAATCTCTAACATGTGTATATCTTCATATTATTAAATGAACATGTTTCCTTTTGTATTTTTACCACTATGAGTTAAAGGTGACATGGAGTTTTTTGGCAACAGCAACATAAACTATTATGTAATTCTCAAACCACTAATTCAGTCTCATAGAACAGACTCTATGTTACTCGATATTGATAAGAAGTATTGTATTATTGTTGTGTTTTATAAATTGCATTGTTGTATTTAGCAATACTCATAGTACGTTCGTATTGTTGCTTCGTTGATTGCTCGTATTGTTTCATCGTTGATTGCTCGGTCGATACAATAGATATATTACTTATTTTCAGTTTTCTGCTTGATTTAGTTTTTTCAATCTTCTCAAATTAGGGTTTCTTTGTTGTATTCCTAAAAAAATTATTTTAGTTTTCTCAATTTCCTCTAACAGGGGTTTCTTTAATGGATTTTTAGAAAATTGGTCTTTCTATTGTTTGATTAGTATTCAATAGTTAAAGCAATAAAAAAATTTATGTTTGAAGAGTATTTAATAATTAATCCATATATGTATAAGTTAACTAAGATTATTGTTGATAAAATGAATCGAGGCGGCGATTAAGGATTAATCAATGATACTTAATTGAAGATTAAAGAGAATCTTGACTATGATGGGATGATGTGCGAGCAAGAGAGGATTGAGCCAGCAAGCCTACAAGGCCAAGTCAAAGCTGCTCGCCACCTTGCTCGCCACATACCTTTCCATGCAGGACCTAAAGGCGAACATAGATGAACCAAGTCAGCAAGCCTACAAGGCCAACTAAAAGCTGCTCGCCACCCTGCTCGCCCTTTATCCTGAATGTACATGTTCAACCAACAAATAAAGGGAACACAAACTAAATGTTGCTCGTCCAACATAAGCTGTTCGCCCAACACCACAACGGATCCCAATAAGACCACCAACCACACCCAACCAATGGGGACAAGAGTAGACGCACACCTGGCACCCCACAGAGAGGCGAGCAGGTTACTACCCCATCCAAGTGAAGGACATTTGCCCCACTGAAGGTTGCTCGCCCAAGAGGTAGTCGGTCCCCCAGGGAGGGAGACCAATGAAGAAGGACAAATTAGTCTTTTAGAAGAGAATTAGTGGGGTGAAAGTGTTGAATAGTGACAAGTGGAGGACACTTGTCACCATATTAAGCTAAGTAGCTTAATTACATGCCACCTCACCCATGCAAGGGTATAAATATGTAAAATTTACACATTTGTAAGGATTCCACTCTCTCTCAATATACAAGAATACTACATATTTTCTCTCACTACAATTCTCTCTACATTCCTACTATTAATCAAGATTACTTTCTAACATTATTGTTTGAGTGATTCGATTAGATAAATTAGCCACATATTATTTACTTAGAACAATCACTCAACAATTATATACTCCATCCGTCCCAACTCTTTTTTCCACTTTTTCCATTTTGGGACGTTCCAACTATTTTTTCCTTCCTTAAAAAGGAAATAAGTTACACTCACAAAAGTCAATTAAGTACAATTTTTATATTTTATTAATTAACTTCACACTCACATACTCTATTTTTTTCTTAATCCGTGTGCCCAGGTCTTTTGGAAAAAAGACCCGGGACGGAGGGAATATAATATTTTCTTAAATAATTGAAACATTGTAATTTTTAAAAATTCTTATTATTATTTTATACTTTCAACTACTATATCTACGGACAACGTGCAACACACGTGCTTACTACTTAGTATATAAAAAAATATCAAAATATTTTCATGAAAAAGACAATGTGTCCTACTCTCCTTCAAATCAGTCTCATAGCTTTAACCACTCTTCTATCGTTAATGGAGTTCAAATTGTCCACGCCACCACACTCTGAAAACCATCTCAAAGCTTAAGTCACTGGCTCAGTATAAAATCCAAGGCTGCCGAAATTGCTGAAAACCACCATCCAACCGCTGTTGAAGAAGCTCTCAACGCACAGCTCGTCCCCTGTTGTCGCCATAAAAATCACCCGAAGCTTTGCTGCCATTTTCGCCGGAGAAGAACATCCATGGCACCCACTTCAGCCGCGCCGCTCTTCACCATCCGAAATTGAAGTCCAAATTGTGCGGCCACCGGAAACGAAAGCAACCAACGCTGCCTCTCCTACAATTCAATTGCCGAAATTTCTAAGTTGTACGCTAGAATTGAAACTGGAAATGGAAGCCATGGCCGCCTATTTTTGTTCATTTTGGAGTAGAGCATTGTCCGCGACGTTCGTCGAAGCTTGAATACAACTATAAAGCATGAATGGTAAATTCTACTTACAGATATAGTTTCTAATTTAAAAATGACAAAATCAGTCATTTAAACATCATTATATTTTGATAGGATATTAAATTTGACGCACTTGCACACCATTTGTATTTCACCATTTTATATGCAAGTAAGGTACACATTGATAGGAGACACTGTCTTAAATTTTAATATTGAATTTTTTACTTTACACATTGATAGGAGACACTGCATTAAATTTTAATAGTGATTTTTTTACTTTTATATATTTATAGATATAGATATGTTCTCCAAATATATAAAGTCTCGAGAACTCAAATTCTCATGATAAAGAGAAAAAGAAAAAAAGTAGTCTACCTACATCATTTCAAAGCACACAATTCTCCAGCATTTGACCAACAAAGCTAGTGAAGCAACACTTTAACAACAAAGAGCATCTTCAGCAGTTGCCTCTATTTTGGAGTGTTAATTCAGCACTACTCTATAATAGAGGCAACACTTTACTCCCAGTAGTCACTTCTATTCTTTTAGCACTATAATATAATATTACATTATATTCATTTTAAATAAATTTTTTATTATGTTATAATAGTTAAATTGAATAAAATTTTCATACAAATATAAATTTAAAATTTAATATAATATTACAACTGAAATTTAAATTATAATGAAATATTAAATTACAATGAAAAATAAAATTACAATAGACACCGATTATTCCATATTGGAATATCGTTCCCACAAATGATCAATTAGCGCATTTTGAAGTGCGAAATGAGCCTCCGAATTTCTAATTTCATATTGGAATCGTGTTGGTTCATTTTCAACAAATTCGATATTTGAAGATGGCATTTCCAATGGTTCTTCAATTGGAGCATCAAGATCTCGTTCATCTTCAATTATCATATTATGCATGCCTTCATTATACTTTGCAAATCACTTTTACTCCAAAAACGTGTTGGATTTGCCACAATTGCAAATCAACTTTGGAGAACTCCAAATGCTCGTTCAAAATATTTTCTGCACACTTCTTGTCTTATTGCAAAATACTGATTTTTTGGACAGGTTGGTTCATGTCTTTGCACAATTGTTGCCCATTTGTAATATATGTCATCCGCTAAATAATAACCCATATTGTATTCTTTTCCTTGAATGACATAATGTGCGGGATGAGCAATACTTCTAGCAAGATTAGAGAAAAGGTGGGATGTCTCCAAAACATTAATATCATTGTTGGATCCTAGTATGCCGAAATGTGCATGCCATATCCACAAATCATAATCAGCAACAATTTCAAGAATGAAAGTTGGATGCCCACTTCGGTGGGAATAATAGTTCTCTTTAATTATAATTATATTATTTTATTTTTACATGTATTATTTTATTACTCCCTCTGTCCCACAGGAATTTACACACTTTCTTTATTGGGACGTCCCACACAAATTTGCACACTACCAAAACAGGAAACATTGATTTACGTGCACACTCATAAACCTTTACACATATTTACCCATATGCCATTACTTTATATATAAAATAATTTTTCTTAAAAAATGTGCCGTCCCGCAGGGTGAAAATTCCTACGGGACGGAGGGAGTATAAAAAATACTCCCTCCGTCCCAAAACTATTTTCACACTTTCCTTATTTGGACGTTCCAACTCTTCTTTCACACACCTAAAAAAGAAACTTTTTACACTCACAAAAGTCAATAAAGTACATATTTTCTTATTTAATTATTTAACTTTATACTCACATACATACTTTTTCTTAATTCACGTGCCCAGAACTACTATGAAAGTAGTTTCGGGATGGAGGGAGTATTAATTTATGTATAAAAATAAAATAAATACAAAAATACATACATATAAATAACATATTAATTATTTTTAAATAATATAGCTATTATAGAATTTGACTCAAAAATATAAAATTTAATTAAAAATATATAATACATACATATAATATAACTAAAAAATATAGAATTTAATTTTTTTTTAAAAAAAGAGGGGGAGGGATATGGCTGAAGCAGTAAGCGCCATATCTGGTGCTCATATCATGCCAAATCTTATCTCCTCCATTTTAGCGCATACAATTAATTACTTGTTGGGGGGGGGGGGGGGTTTTTGGCAAAAAATGCTACTCCAGCTCACTGCTGGAGAAGCTCTAAAGGAGAGAAGAAAAAAAAGGGTGGTATCCATGAGCAAACATACTTCAATCGAGGATAAATTCTAAGTGTATGAGCGCTGTAAAGCATAAATTGATGTGTATATCTTAAGTAAACTATGTTATAAGTAAAGGACTTTACTTTTATTAGTAATCGTAAGAAGAAGAGCAAAATATTAACCGCATTTTTGCATATCATTTTACATCTTTCACTACTCTTACATATCTTCTTACATCTTTTACTACTTCTACATATCATCTTACGTCTTTCACTGCTCTTACGATTATCAACTCTTTCATTAGTTTCTATTTGGACAAAAAATTATCATCAATGGCAGACACAATTGTAGCTATTTTGATCGAGAATTTGAACAAACTAATCCTACAACATATTGGATTGATTTTGGGAGTGGAAGATGAAATGACTAAGATCTCTAGAACTCTGGGTACCATCCAGAGTGTGCTGGAAGATGCGGAACGAAAACGGTTTACTATCCAGCCAATTCAAGATTGGCTAAGCAGACTTGATGGTATGACTTTCGAGCTCGAGGATGTGGTAGATGATTGCAACACCGAGGTCCAGAAAAGACGCAGTAAAGGTGTTCCATTAAATGTTAAGAATCTCTACCACAAAATTGAACTCGCTTGCAAGCGACCAGTATAAGTTTCATCTTGCTAAAACTTCTGAGGGAGAGTTGCATAGTGATTGGAGGTAGGAGACCAGGTCCGTCATTGTTGAGTCAGATCACATATTTGGTAGAGATAAAGAGGGAGAAAAGATAGTGGATACATTGCAGAGCCATGCGTGGGATAATCAGCTCTCCGTGTTGCCAATTGTGGGAATAGGAGGTTTGGATACGACAACACTCGCTCAGCTAATTTACCATGATCGGAGAGTGCATAGAGATCAAACTCAAATTATGGATATATGTTTCTCCTCATTTATGAGTTGAAATTTATATTAAAATCTATTATAGAAACTTTGACTGGTTAGAAATCGAGTTTAGAGAATTTGAAGTCTCTACAACGCCACCTCCGCCAATGTTTGAATACCAAAAACTACTTATTAGTATTGGATGACGTTTGGAACGACAACTAGGAGGATTGGGCATATCTAAAAAACATCTTAGATTGTGGCTCAATTGGTTCTTGCATTGTCGTAACCACTCGTCAACAGAAGATTACTGCTATCATGGGAACGCTTCCCCCTCATGTTTTGACAGAGTTGATAGAAACTCATTATTGGCTTTTGATAAAGCAAAAGGCCTTTGGATCAGAGACCGAGCCGCCTCCTAACCTGGAATTCATTGGATGACGGATGGCAAAGAAATGCAGCGGTCTCCCTCTTGCGGTCAGGGTCTATTGCGATTCATAAGAGAAGAAAAAGAGTGGCTTCAGGTGGAAGTGTTATCTTCCACAAGAACCGGCCGGGCTCAATCTTGAGATTGAGTTATCATCACCTCCCTATTGTTTTGAAAATGTGCTTTGCTTATTGTGGACTCTTACCAAAGGGTGAAATTGGTAATACACAATTGATCTTTCATTGGTTGGCACACAGATGCATTCCATGCACTAGAACACAGGAACCAGAAGATCTCGCTGAAGAGATATGGAATGCGTTGGTAATGCGGTCGTTACTCGAGGAAATTACATATAAAAGAGAAGCCTGTTGCAAAATTTATAATCTCATTCACGATCTTTCTCAATCCATCATGGAGGGCAGATCCGTGCTGCTGAATCAGGCTCGAAAAGTAGGATACGATAGGTAAATTATAGATCAACGAATTCTGCTGCTAATACCAATTCAAATTTAGTAGCTGAAGTATCTACGTTAGATAATATCATGGGGTTTCCTCGTATGAGAAGTCTAGATATAGAATTGTCTCTCAATTCTGTAAAATTACCTGATAGAATATACAAACTAAAACATCTGCCCAATTTTAAGTTATCTAGTACCCAGTTTCGCACACTCCTTCATAAGTTTTACCGACTTTCCAATTTAAAAACTTTGAATCTGAATGGATGTGATTCTCTCCTAAATTTTCCGGGGAAGCTTAGGCGCATGACTGGTTTACGTCATATTCTTTTGGATAATTGTGACTCATTGAGTTACATGCCTTATGGAATTGGGGAACTGTCATCTTTGAAGACTTTAACCATGTTTGTGGTGAACAAAAAAATTGGTAGCCAGCTCAATGAGTTAGAGCACTTGAATATTTTGGGCAAACTTAAAATTGTGGGTTTGGAAGAAATCAGAAGACCATTGAAAGCAAATCTTGTTCGAAAACCGAAGCTCCTCGAGTTGAATTTGAGATGGTACACCAGTGATGATGAGATAGTACCCCTTTGGGCTACTATCAATGGTGATATGAGGGTACACGAAGCTCTGGAACCTCACCCAAATCTTAAAAAGCTGCAGTTAAGTGGGTTCAGAGGTTTCAAGTTTGTTTTTTGGCTGGGGAAGATAAACAACTTAACACAGTTAACCTTAGATGATTGCAAAAATTGCAGGCTTCTTCTACCAATTGAAGATCTTCCTCTTCTCAAATCCTTGGACTTAGTCAATCTTCACAACGTGGAGTACATTTTGGAGATGAGTGAAGTTGGAGCTGGAAGGATAAATTATCCATCATTTTGGAGCCTCACACTGATTTCCCTATCCAATCTGAAAGGATGGTTAAAGGAGGAGGAAGGTGTTGAAATTTTTCCAAATCATGAAATTCTAGTGATCGAGTCTTGTCTGATGTTAGAACTGAAATCAATCCATGGAGGTCTTAATTCCATTACTGATTTGAGGTTAAAGGACTGCAAGATGGACCAATGTTTTTTAGAGGAGACGTTGCAACAGCTCATTGCTCTCAAGGATCTAACTATAATGGAATGCACGGGCTTGGCAAATGTGCAGTTTCAACACCTCCATCATCTTTCACACCTCAAACTTGACACCATTAGTGACATGGTTTACCTACCACACTTCTTACAGCATGTCACCTCACTCGAGTATCTATTTCTGTACAGCTGTTATCAACTGGCTGAACTACCAGATTGGCTGGGGAATTTTGCGTCCCTCACTGCAATGGAGATTGTAAAGTGCCAAAAAATTCTATCACTCCCATCAAGCATCCAGGGATTGAAAAAACTCAAATTTCTTGGTATATCTTACTCTCCACAATAGGTAAAGCGTTGTGAGATAGAAAAGGGCGAGGATTGGCACAAGATTGCCCACATTCCCAAAGTTCTAAACTTCTATGTATAAGTATTATCAGCTATCATGCCTTGATTTTTCTTTTTATTTTTTTCAAAACAAAGTAATATTATATGTAAGTAGATGTTTAGGTAAGTAGCTACTCTTGTATGCAAAAAATATGTCTGTTTGTAAACTTGACTTTTGAGAATTTGCTTGTCACAGTTATGTCGTATTTTAGTACTAATCTTGGACCTGGAACTCATTGCAAAAAAAAAAAAAGCACTAGTTTGTTATCCTGTTGCTATTGGGGTGAATAAGCCAGCTTGTCAGGAAACCATTCACTAGCATGCTAAGAGTTTACTTGCTTTGTATTTTGTAGAGTCGATCTTTCTAACTTTATAATCACAAAAATTTGTATGAGATGAACATCTAAGGGCTTCACGATGATTAATCTGGTTACTTGTACATTTGTTATGTAGAGTGCTGATGCGTACGGGAAGCAGCACACAGAATGAAGGTTACTGATTTATTTGTATTGGTAAACTAAGATGTGTTTTATAATCAATGCATTTTATTAATGTAGCATTTGTGAACATACTTTTTATAGATGTATTGATAATTAGTTGATGTAATATTGAAACATTTATGAGAATTTGATGAATGAAGTCGATCATTAGTTGATGTGTTATTTAGCATTTTGGGATGAAAGAAATTTGGGTTTGTATTCTTTATCTTCTTCTGTAACCAATTACTTTATGAGCCCTGCAATTTAAAAGAAGAGGCCTTACAAGGAAGGCAATTTCATTTTCATTTTGATTGTGATGTTTTTTTTGTACATTTCTTTTTCTTGAGTGCCTTAAAAAAAGTTAGGGAACTTGATTTTTGTTATGGCTAACTGCATAAATTGGATGTCATGTTTGCCTGAGTTATTATTTTAAAGCTCTTACATGTGGCTGTGATTGATGATTGCAAAAAACGGAAAATCATGTCCGAAGTTTAATATTCCTCTTTTGTTGTTCAATCAATTTGTGCTGGAGTACTGCATTGTCAATTGAGCTTGGCATCAGCTATTGAACTTTATTATATAATGTTTTTGGTTTTTATATAAATGGGGCAGAGTTGTAAAAATGAACTCCAAATGAATGCAAGGGGCCCATTGGACCAACATTGTGAACCTGTTGCTTTGTGTGGTGGTGGCAAAAGGCAAGCACGTTTCTCTTCTTTCTTTTTTCAAATACCTTCATTGCCTTTTTCTTTGGTGAACTCAGAGGAATTTTGACTCAAATTAAATTGAAGTGGGCTCCATGGCATGAGTTTTGAAACTAAACACTGCTTTCCTGTCACACGTGATTAGCTGCAAGAATAAGAGTAAATGGGCACAAGTTTTGGACCTTGAATTTAATTAAATGAGCCACTAATTTAGTAAATGGCCTATACAATTCTCTATTCCAATTTAATTTATTGTTGGGCTTAATTAATATTTATATTAAATTCAGTATGCATGAATCTTATGCAGGTATATTTGAATTGATGATAAATGTATATGTTGTTGCTGATATTTTGCTGGAATATACACATGATTTATGCATATGTTGTTGCTGTTTGCTTTCTCAAATGTGCATGTCATTCATTCAGGATTTCCACATGGATTATTGTACCTTGTTGAAGACTTAAATCAGACAACGGATAGGTTGCTGTAAAATATTAAAGGGGAACAAAATTGTTTTTCTGGAATTGATTTGCTATTGTATGTTGGATTTTGAGTGAATGAAAGATGGGTTGTCACAATGGATGTATAGATAAGGAGAGGGTGGTTGTATTGCTTCTAGCTAACATTTTAAAGGGAACCTCCTCAAGGATGGTTGTTTGTGATGTTCTTTATCTTGAGTGCCTTCAAAAAAGTTGAGATGGCTAAATTGGATTTCATGTTTACTTGAGTTATTATTTTAAGCTCTGTGATTGATGATTGCAGAAACCATGCCCCAAGTTTACTGTTGCTCTTTTGTTGTTCAATCAATTTATGCTGGAGTACTGCATTGTCAATTGAACTTTATATTAGTATATAGTTTTCATGCAAAAACTCCAACTCATTAAATGAATGCAGTGTGGGCCCACTTGTCGGCCAAGTCGTGGATGTTAACGATCGTCGGTGTTCTTCCCTCGATGGCCAGGTGAGCTAACCCACCTGGTTAATTGTGTTATTCTTTTGATTGAGGAGTACTCTAATGTACACTTGGTGCACGTACTATGAACTCACTCAATAATTGAATTTGTTTATGCTGAAAAGTGTTAGTTAATTACATTGAAAAGTGTGGGTTGATTATACTAAAATGTTTACGCTGAAACTTGATGACAGTGTAAACATTTCAGTTAATATATCTACACTTTCTAGTGTAGTCTACAGACCTAAATTTTTAATAAAAATAATTTTAATTGTTGAGTGGGTACACCATACACCAATTGTATATGAGACATTTGCTCAATTTTGGAACTGGGCCTAGTAAAGAACAACATAATCCAATAGGCTAATATCAACTAATTACAGTGAAACTAAAGGAAAAAGAGAACTTACTTAAAGGAGATCAGTCTGATCCAACAATGATCTCATAGACTTTCCAATGTCCTGAGCTCAGTTGTAATTAACAAAAGGCCACAGATATTTGCCCCTATATTTAATTACTTTACCCCCTCATCAAATTTTTCCATTACAAAATATTTTTTAATGACCAAAGTACCCTTTTGACATATTTTCCTAATTTACCAGTGGATCAGTTCACCCCCATCATGTACATATGAAAAACTGTTTCATTCACGTTGAACAAAACGTGATCATTCTGGTTCCACCGTCGAACATTCATTTGCACAAGATGGTGTTGTCAGAAAATGATGAGAGAGATGCTCATATTCATGTAAGTATTATGTACAACCTAGATATTTTATTTTGAAACCCTATTCATGATTTTTTTGGGTTTTTTTGTTCGAAAATGTGTAAAAGACTTTGGGTTTATGATTTTGAATGTGTATTACAATATTTTGAGTATTATACATGTTGTAGGAAGGAATATGTGTTGTGAAAACTGATTTCGCACCTTTTATTTTCGTAAAATCGAAGGTTTTGTTCGAACTTGGTCTGTGGAACGTATTGCAAATGTTCAATTTTTTTGTTGAACATTTGTGTAATGTTCGGTCAGTGGTGGTCGAACATTTGTGCATTGTTCATTAAAATTTTTTGAACATGACATATTTGTTCATAAATTTTTTTCGAACATTACAAGTTTGTTCATGAATTAAATTCGAACATTTACTTATTGTTCATGCTTAATTTTTGAACATGCTTAAATTGTTCAGATTCTAATTTTGATGTTCAGGGTGATGGAGATGAAATGTGTCGTGAAATTGTTTTGGACTACACGAGTGTTTTCACGAACATGGATATATTGATTGGGTACGCAGAGTTGGTATTGGAAATAAAATGGTGATCAATTAAGCGCTCTGATAGTTACGGTCGGAAAAAGCCTCGTGTGTTATTAGCTAGTGAACGCGAGGGCAAGTATCGTCCACCGAAGAAAAAGAAGAATGAGTCGATAATTGAAGAAGATCAACCAAGTGGACAAGATACGGGCTCCAAAAAATGTAATTGTCCATTTTTGTTGAAAGGAACAGAGAAAGTTCAGTTTCAATGGACTTTAGAGGTCAAATGTGGAACTCACAATCATCTAAGTAACAACTATTTCGAGGGTCATTCTTTCATGGGTCGCTTATCTGACAGAGAGGAGGCGTTTGTCATTGATACGTCAAAATGCAATGCACTTCCGAAGAATGTCTTGAAAACTCTGAAGGCGAAGAACAATACCAACACTTCTACCATTTGGACGATCTACAATGCTAGGAGAAAGTACAAGATTAATCAATACTGTGGAAGATCACAATTGCAATACTTGATGAGCCATTTTGTTGAGAATGATTACTTCCACTCTTACACAAAATGTGTGGAGACAAACTCATTGAAAGAAATGTTCTTTTCTCACCCTGTATCTATTAAGTTGGTGCGTGCCTTTCCAAAGGTCTTATTGATTGATTGTACATACAAGATAAACAGGTACAGATTACCGTATTTAGAGATAGTTAGTGTCACGTCAACTGGTATGACGTTTTCTGTTGCATTTGTGTATTTATTGGCCAAGAAAGAGGAGGACTACAATTGGGCTTTGGGTGTACTGAAAGATATGTTGGGTGAAGGGTGCATGCCATCTGTTATCATTACTGATCAAGAGTTGGCATGAATGTTGTCGGCCAAAAGTTTCCAGAATGTAAACATCTTCTTTGTACTTGGCACATTGATAGAAATGTTCTAGCTAAGTGTAAACCGAAGTTCAACTCTGCAAAAAAAAAAAATGGGAAGCCTTCATGAAGCAAGTCAATATGGTTATCCATGCCCATACTAAGAATGAATATGAAGAAGCCCTTCAAGTCCATCGGTGCAAATTTGATGAGAAACCAGTTGATTATGTGGTTGATCAATGGTTCAATCCATTCAAAGAGAGATTCGTGAAGGCGTGGACAAATCAATTGATGCACTATGGAAATACAATGACTAATAGGTACATTTATTTTATTTTCTACATTGTATTAATTGTATATATTTGACTATATAAGGTTGAGAGTCATCATTCTGCTTTGAAGAGATTGCTTGGGAACTCCTTAGGAAATTTTGAGACTTGTTGGGTGAAGTGTGATACTCTCTACGAAGCTTGTCACACTGCTATCAAGGCATCATTCGAGAAGAGTAGGAATGTCGCTCAACATAAGTTCTCAAGCACTCTGTATAATGGTTTACGTGGATTTGTCTCCATATACGCTTTGGAGAAGCTATTTGATGAAGTCAAAGTTGTGAAAACACCAGGGTTTGATGTACGTAATTGCAACCACATTTTAAAAATGACGTTTGGTTTACCATGTGGACACGAGATTGAAGATTATATATATGTAGATAGACCAATACCTTTGAACACCGTTGATGCTTTTTGGAGGAAGTTGAATATGGAGCCAGTGTTGATTAATGATGTGAAGGAAGCCACTGACTACCATTTTGAAGATGTTGTACGTAATATGACAAAGGTGTACGAAATGTTTAACGAGAGTCGAAGATTGATCTATCTAAGAAATATGCAGGAGATGACAAATCCAGAGACCACTAACATGGTTGAACCGACTGTTAAAATCGATCCACGTTGTAGACCAAAAGTACGGAAAAAAAGTGGGAAAAAAGGACTCAGAAAATTCCACTAAAAGAGACCCAAGTTTGTTTGAACATAGGGGTGGCAATTTCGTATACGACACGATAACACGACATGAAAACGATACAAAAATTGCGGGTTAGTGTTTAAGCTTATCGTGTTCGTGTCCTTATCGTGTCGATCTGATAAGAACACGAATATTTTGTGTCGTGTTTGTGTTTGTGTCGTGTCAACCCGTTAAACACGAAAAATTTAACAGATGACCCATTAACCCGTTAGCAACCTGTTAATCTGATATACATTACTAATATGTATCTGATAGTAGCACGTTAATAAATTTTAAATTCAAAATATTAAATATATTACTATTAAAATTGATAATAAAATATAAAATTTATTAATTTTTGTGTCCTTATCGTGTCGTTTCGTATCTTTATTTATTTATTAATTTTTTAAAATTGATAAATAAACTTTCGTGTCATTATCGTGTCATGTCGTGTTGACACTGAAATTTTTATGTTCGTGTTTACCTATATCTTATCGTGTTAAGTTCGTATTTCACCTTATCGTGTCGTTATCGTGTCGACACGATAAACGACACGATTACACGATTTGCCACCCATATTTGAACATATTCAATCACAAGTTAATAGTTGTTGTCCCCCATCGCAAAGTGTGGTTTATAATGTCGATGAGTCCTTCTCATTGCCAAAGTATCAGAAGATAGGAGGGCCCAAAAAGCTGCCGGTAAGAATTTATATATGTTTATTATTTATAAATGTCTTTAGCTTTCTATTATTAATTAATTATTTCTGTATGTAGACTCGGAGAAGTTCTCGATCTTGTTCAGCAAGAGATTTGATTTCACTGCTTCCTTTAAAATACCAAGAGTACGCAATTGATGTCCAAAATGTAAAGAGAGATGGCCATTGTGGATTCCGGGCAGTTGCAGGCTTATTAGGATTTGGTGAGGATGCATGAGCTCGTGTGAGGCATGATTTGATGAATGAATTATCCCACAATATTCCATTATATGAGAAGGTTTTTCGAGTCCCAAATACGGTGTCAACCACAATGAACAATCTTAATTGTTTCACTGACACTACAGATCATGAGCATTGGTTCACATTACCGTACATGGGCTACTTGGTTGCATCCATGTATAATGTAGTGTTTGTTACACTAAGCCAGACCATATCACTATCATTCCTACCGCATAGGACCGAATTGGCCAAAAATCCGAAAATTATTTGTATGACATTGGTTAACAATATCCACTTCATGCAGGTATTTCTCTTACTAAACATATTTGATATAATTAAATTCTATAATGGTTAACTCATATTTAAAATTGAACAGGTGATCCTCGGTGCCGGAGTCACTTTGCCTCCCATTGTAAGTCCATGGATTGATTTTCATTTACCAATTGCTAATGGATGGAAAACAACTTTAATTTTCAAGAAACCGTTGCTTGATGATCATCTATATGATTTGAAGAAGTAGTTATGTTGGTGAATATATACTTTTGACTCCCATTGTATTAGCATGACATTAGATACAAATTTGGTTGGGATGTATATCTTTTTGTGATGTATATCATGTGTGATATACATCTTTTGGGTTATTGGATCTATATTTTATGGTTATTGGATGTATTTGTTATGGTTATGTCTATGGAATTGTACCACTTTTGGGTTATTGGATATATATTTTGATGGTTATTGGATGTATATGTTATGGTTATTGCCAATGTAAAAAAGTAATTTTTGCACAACTATATACTGTTTGAAAAAAAATTTCGAACAATCAACAATTGTTCGAAAAGAAAACACCAAAATATAAGGAAAGTACGAATAAAATAGTCGAACAAATATGTTTGAAAAAAATAGTCGAACATATCCAAGATGTTCGAAAAAAATATTCGGAAACTCTTCAATGTTTGAAATATTTCTCCATAAAGTATGCAACGAAGATTTTATGATACGAGAGGTGAAGAAAATCCTATAAAATGTTCGAAAAAAGTTTTCGAACATTTTAGAAAAGTTTGACAAAAGTTTTTGAACGTCATTGTTCGATTTTTTTATTCGGAAGTAGTGATTTTGTTTGAAATTTTGATCAAACATTGCTTAATTGTTCGAAAATTTTCTCCATGCAGTACGTAATGGTGATTTTTTGTTATTGGTGGTGAAGAAATAAAATGGGGGGGGGGGTGAAGTGATCTTCCCTGACTATTCGAAATTAGAGACCGAACATTACCATATTGTTCGAAGTTAATTTTCGAACATTTGAGTTATATTTTTTGTTTGGAAGTTGTGATTTTGTTCGAAATTTTTGACAGAACGGTGCTAAAATGTTCGAAAATTTTCTCCATGCAGTACGTAATGATGATTTTTTATTATTGGTGGTGAAGAAATAAAATGGGGGGGGGGGAGGGGGAGGGGGTGAAGTGATCTTCCCTGAGCGTTCGACATTTAAGACCGAACATTACCATAATGTTCGAAGTATATTTTCGAACATTTAATCACCATCACCTAGTTTGAAAATTTGAGTTGAACTTTGTCGATTTGTTCAAAAAAAATGTTCGAACAAGATCCATACATTCAAAAAAGCACCATCTCTTAGATTAAAATTTTCAACTCATCCATACATTCAGCAAAATAAAATCATCCATACATTCAAAAATCATCCATACATTCAACAAAATTAAATCATCCATACATTCACAACATATCATTCAAATCCATCCATAATAACACCATCACCTAGTTCAGAATAACACAACATCAACCTAGTTCAAAATAACACAACATCAACCACAATTCAAAACACCATCACCTAGTTCAAAATAACACAACATCAGCCACAATTCATCACCCACAAAATAAGACATAATCAACCAATGCGTCTAGCACCCCCACCTCTTTGTCTGGCTCTGGATCTGATCATACCTCTAGTTCAGCCTGGTCCTGCTCATGAAGAAGAACTTCCACCTTCTAGTCAGGTAAGAACAGTGATGACTTGAACAACCTTTTGAATGGCTTCATCTAAGGTCAGTGCATCGTCCATATGATACCTTTGCACCAAGTTTCCTAACTCATACTTTGCAACATCAATTCTCTCCCACGGTTGGGTCGAACGTGCAGGTTCGGGACCAATTAGAACCGTAGTGTCAGGATTGGAAACACTTAGATGACCTTGACCGACAAACCAATCAGCATATCATATGCGTTTTGCGAAGGGTGCTTGCAGCTCTCACCAAGACATTCAACAGATTACACATGTGTATCCCATGAACAATAATACTCGGCCATAATATCTCAATCTCTCTTTGGTTTCATCGAACGACTATTTTTCACCCTAAATGCAAGAGGCTTCTCAGGTATAGTTTGTACATAACCAAATTTCCTAAGCACTCTATCCGGCATGTAGGGCCCAGTCACATTGTCGCAAATAATACAACCATGAAAAAATGCAACTTGCTGAAAGGGACAAAAATCCCTGAAGGCATTATATGGAGTCCATGATACCTATTACAATAAAAATAGACATTAATATAAATACTTGACACAATTACAATTTTCTATCTTTTAAACAATAAAATATTACCTGAGTTGGAATAAAGACATCTAGACTACGTCTGAAGGCTTGAACGCGTTCCACACATGACCCTGTGTGTGCTTCGGGTGCATATTGACATGATAGTGGCGGTCTTGACTGAAATGCATGATTTCTTGGAGGCAGAATAAGAGCTGAGAAGTGATCATAATTCCAGGCCTGAAAATTTAACACGTCAAACAAGTTTAATATATTCCAAATAATGTCAATCATAATAAATTAATAATAGATTTAGTCTAATACCTCCAACAACGTCATATAACCACCTATCTGGTGCACTTTAAATTGCGAAGCTTGTCCCAACTGTCTATAAAGATAAGCCAATGATGCAGTTCCCCAAGCGTAGTCTCCAAACTTAGACATGTCCTTTGTGTACTGCAACCAATATGTGTTTACACGTGTACCACTTTTATCAGCAAATAAAGTGGTCCCAAACGTGTACAGCACATATGCTCTAGCAGCATATAAGACATTATCCTCATCCGCTGAATCCATCAACGGGGAAAAAGTCTCCTCCAACCAACTAAGTTTCACTGACGAGCCACGTACTCCCTCAACAACTTTTCTTGCTTCATTCACAGTTAAACCCAATAACTCAATCAAATCAGTTTGTCCTTTTCTCTTTTCATCACGCGTGCACTGCACATGAATACCATCAACCTGAAGTCCAGTAATGCAAAACACGTCGTCAAGGGTGATAGTCATTTCACCAAAAGGGAAGTGAAAGCTATTCGTCTCTGGATGCCATCGCTCAACAAATGTTGTATTCAGGTTCTTGTTCGGATTCTTGTATGATGATGATCTCAAAGACAATAATTTTGACTTTTTAAACATGCCCTTCCAATGACGATAATCTTTTTCTGGATCCACCTCCCAAAGTAAAAGCTTGTTAACTTGGCTATGACACTTCAACACATCTCGCTCTTTCCCCTCATATATAAAACTTGCTACGTGGCTATAAAATCCATTGAGAAGAGGGGGAAGTGGTATTTGTGACACATCTCTTCCTTCTTTGGCACCTTCTTCATCTTGTCCTCCTTCATTTTCTTCCTCCTCATTCACTCCATCTTCCTCCTCATTCGCTCCCTCGTTCTCTTCATTCACACATTCTTCCAACTCTTGCGAAGAGAACCTATCAGCTCCCCACGTATTATCCGGATGATGAGGGTCATCACTCTCTTCATACACTTGCGGTTCGGGTGTAGCCGAGCGTTTATGTTTTTGCCTTCTATAAGAGGCAGTTGGTCGGGTCCTGGCCTTTCCTATTTAAAAAAATAATTACAAGTAATTAACACAACATGAAAATGTTCGAAATTGTACGGTGAACAAAATAATATTGTACGAAAATAATGTTCAAACAAGTAATATATGTTCGAATATATATGATGAACAAATCCTAAATGTTCGACCTGTAACTGATGAACAAATCATATTTGTTCGATCCAAAAATTCGAACATCTTCAATTTGTTCGAATTTTGGGGGCCGAACTTCTTCAATTTGTTCGACCAAACCCTGCCGAACAAATTACCGTCATCCGAAAAACCAGATTCGAACATTTGAAAATAAAAATCCATCAACAAACAACTTAATACACACATTACTTTGATCATTTAGAAACAAAATTAACAAATTAAATCACTTACAACAATATATATGATAGATTTTAACAAACCCATTCAAAATAAAACCTAAAATTAAGAAATCAACGAATTTTTGAAACATACCTTTATCCATGGCAGAGGTAGCACCTTTGAATAGCAGCGGCGTCCTTGCTCCGGTGCGACGTCAACCCACTTGCTCCGGCGTGGCGTCAACTCCGTCTCCTCCGGCGTGAATTTTGTAAGGGAAACATTTTTTTGTTTGTTTGTTTAATGAAAATGGTGGGGGTGATGTAATTAATTTTGTTTTCAATTATAACTGATATAGGTATTTTTGGAACAGTAGGGGGAGTGAACTGAAATATTAAAGTGGTGAAGTGAAAAAGAGGATGAAGTAATTAAAAATGAGGGGGAGAATATTTGTGGCCTTAACAAAATAACTTTTCTATATTTTATTTGATATGAGAAATGGACGGAAAAATAGGATCTGTTGTATACGTTTGGCGAGTATCCTCTTTATATATATATAAGTTGATTTCAGGTAGAGATGTTAAACGGGCCGCGGGCTGGCGGGCCGGCCCGTTTAACCCTGTTTTTTACAGGGTTATGTCCGAGCATATGGCGGCCCGTATAAAACTGGGCCTTTTTGGCCCGGACCGGTTAGCCCGCGGGCTAAACGGGCTAGCCCGCCGGTTAACCGGGCTGGCCCGGTAGCCCGGTTTTTTTTAATTAAATTAAATAATTAATATATAATATAAGTTAATTAAATTGAAAAGTGATTGTGGGTTTTGGAGGTGTGGGCCATGGGCCTGTGTACTGTGGCTGTGGGCTGACCTAATTTCTCCTCACTTGTGTTACGTAATTGTAAACTTTATTAATTAAATTTTTATTAATTATTAATTACTAATTCATTATTAACTAATAACTTAACTACAGATTAAAATAGAAAATAAGTAAATAAGTTAGATCCCAATTAATTCAAAACTTCTGTTAGGGATGTGTGAACTTTAGTTATTAAATCATTAGTTTTATTTTATATTAAATTTTAAATTTGTAAAAAAAAATTACCACGAGCCCGTTAGTGGCCCGTTTAGCCCGCGGACCGCTAGGGTTAGGGTTAGGTCCGAGCATATAGCGGCCCGTTAAGAATGAACCGCTAAGGCCCGGGACCGTTTAGGCCCGGAGCCCTGTAGGGCTGGCCCTGTAGGGTTAGGGCCAGCCCGTTTAACATCTCTAATTTCAGGTAAGACATTTTTATTAAATGGTTTATAATTATTACTACTTTATAAGTAAAATAATTAATATTTTTAATGAGATAATTAGTACTATCAAATCAATATATTTTAACTAGGGGCGCTTGTTTCAAATTCTTCAATGGTAATGAGAATGAAATTTTATTTTCCTTCTTTATCCTTACATATGTTCAATAAAAGTTTATGTTCATGGTGGTTACATCATTAATTGTGCTCCAATTTTGGAATAAGTATACAAAAAAGAAAGTTGTTGATTGTTGTAGGGGGGATTGATTGAGGAGGATGATTATAGGATGAGATAAGGGTAATCAAATGAGGGTAATGATTACCTTATTTAGGAGGAAAATTAATGTTTTGGTCTCATTACCTACTATAATTACTATATATATATCCCCACTCCCATTACCATTGAAGAATTTTATACCAAGCACCCCCTAAGTTAATTAATACATCATCCGTCTTAGAATTACTTTTGTATGTGAAGTGGCGCGAATATTAATAAAATAAGATTTAATACGAAAGAATTAAATAAGAAAAATGATACTTTTTTTCCAAAAAATTTGCGAGTGTGATTTATTTCCTTTTTTAAGATGTGAAAGTAATGTAAGGACATCCAATAAAAATAATTACAGGATGAAGGGAGTACTATATAAAAGAATATACATAAAAATATAAATTAATTATACGTTAAAATTGACTTCAAATAAAAAATATGTGTGCGTAGACAAATATTGATATAAGTTTATATTAGTACGAAAGAGAGATTATATGAAAGTATCAATAAACCTACCAAAAGAAGCAATGCATTTGTTGCTAGCATGGATGTATGTTGCCTAACACGTACACAATTAATTAATTATTTAGTTGATTTTATAAATTTATATTTTATTTATGAAGGGGTAGGTTGTCACTTATTTGTTAAGCAATCAATTTATTGCTACGTTATAATTATTAACAAATAATATATAGTTATGAACATTAAAATATTAATTAATTACGGGTTAAAATTGACATGCAACAAATTCTGGAATTGTTAGTTTAGACATCGTTAATATATGAGAAATTTACTAGGATTGTCCTAATTGGGGGATAGAGTTATTTTACGTCCCATAACTTTTGCACTTTTCCAAAAACGTCCCAACAAAGTTAACTTTTTCAATTACGTCCCAAATTTCCTTTAAGTGTACAATTTACATCCCAAAATTCATCTCCGGTCACCGGAATACCCAAAACGACTTCGTTTCATGCTCATGTGCCTCTCACGTGACTTTTATTTTGGGGCTTTCCGGTATAATTTATTCTTTTCAATTTTTGTAGCCTCCTCTCTCTGTTCATTTATTCTTTTCAATAATCCTGGTATAATTTGTTTTGATCGAGTGCATAATGGATCATCAATCCAGCGAAAGAACTTGCAATACCCATGGTTCTACACAGAGTATCGAGCACAAAAACAAGAAAAACATTGAAAATTAATGGTGAAGAATCTGCAGAAATTTTAAACATTAAAATCGTCGACCAATCGGCCGAAATTAACATCAAAATCATTCTCTGATTCCGTAAACCCTAAACCCATAAAATTTTGAAGATACTAACCGGGTATTTTTGGCATCCAAAGAAACGTCGCCCAATATTTGAATCCTTCCAAGACGTCGCGATGGCAACTTCCATTTGGCAATAACATTTTACGCTTCTAAAATCCGACATTTGGGTTCAATTTTGAGATTATTTGGGGTCGATTTTGGAAGCTGTGAACTTCTCTTCTTTGGCAATGGCGTCGACAATTTTGGGGAAGAAGAAGATGTTTCTTTTCCAATTAAAATGTTTTTTATTATTAACAAATTTTAAATAAGTAATTAGAAAATGACATGGATATTTATTACTTTATTTTGCTTAAAAAATTAATTCAAAAGTTAAAAATAATATCCACATCACACAGCTGTCGGAAAGCCCCAAAATAAAAGTCACGTGAGAGGCACATGAGCATGAAACGACGTCGTTTTGGGTATTCCGGTGACCGGAGATGAATTTTGGGATGTAAATTGTACACTTAAAGAAAATTTGGGACGTAATTGAAAAAATTAACTTTATTGGGACGTTTTTGGAAAAGTGCAGAAGTTATGGAACGTAAAAAAAACTCTATCCCTCCTAATTAGTATAGAACTTGTGGAGACTTTGACTTCATTATTAATTTTTTTAAGTTTGATGCTTGAGTTTTTTCTTTCCCTTTCTTTATAAAATTAAATATACGTATATGTAATTATTCTCTGAATTATTTCATTTTATTCACCAATCTTATAATACTTTAGTTCGCAGCTGAATCTTATATGAAATTTTATTTTTCCGTCTAAATAAATCTTTATAACTCAGAATTTTAATATTTATGAAACCATAAATATGAGATGATAATATATATGATCACATGTAATCAGGTGAGCTAACTCACTTGGCCACTAGACTCTTTACTTAATTGAGTTACCCAGGTTCGATTCTCTTTGGGAACGAATAAGAAGGATATTAAGGTTGACTTTTTTGTTTGTCCATAAAACTTTTTCTCATTTCTTTATTTCCTACAATATTTTTACTTTTCCCTTACTTTATCTATTATTTTAATATAATACTATTTTTCATTAAATCTCATGCCCACAAAAAAATGGGAAAAAGATTCATGGACGAAGGGAGTAATAACAATAATTTTATAACAACACGCAGCGTTTGGAAGTCCGGGCTAAAAGTGAATTAATTCCTTGTCAATTTAGTGCCTAATTTAAAACAACAAGAATAACTTTTAAAATATTACTCCCTTCGTTCCGCTATAAGTTGTTCGTTGCTTTTGGGCACACGAATTAAGGTAAAAGTGAAAAAGTATAAGTGATGTGATGGAAAAAGTGAAAAAGTAATGGAAATAGTGTAAAAAGTATTGAAAATAATAATAAATAAGTGAATAGTAATTTTAAAAAAAAGGTAAAAAAAACAATGAGCAACATATAGTAGGACAGACGAAAATGGCAACATGAGCAACTTATAGTTAGGCGGAGGGAGTAGGTTTTTTCCTCTCAAAATAAAATTAATAACTTTTGAAAAAAAAATCTAAAAATTATCAGTAGTAGGATATTAATTAGTAAAATTAATATATACATTTCACATAGGGATTACCTTTCTAGAAAGTGTGCTATCTTTTTGCAAAATAATTAATACTTTAAAATAATTTAAATCATAGTAATTATTTTATTAAAAATATCAGTAGTAGGATATTAATTAGTAAAATTAATACTATATACATTTCACATAGGGATTACCTTTCTAGAAAGTGTGCTATCTTTTTGCAAAATAATTAATACTTTAAAATAATTTTAAATCATAGTAAATTATTTTATTAAAAAATATCAGTAGTAGGATATTAATTAGTAAAACTAATATATACATTTCACACTCATGTATATTTGATGATGTAGAAAAAATATTTTTTTAATGCATTAGAGAAATTAAATAAATTTCATATTCTTTTATTAACTTAAATTTTTAGATAATTTAAAATTACTTTATGGTATCGAACTCAGAAAGCTCGTTCAACATTTCAAAAGAGAAAATTGAGAGTAATCTCATAAATACAAAAAATATAATTTGAAAAAAAATTAAATAAATAATTTAATTCACATATTTCTATAAATTTAAAGTTTTAGAAAAACATGGTTCTATCATAATGGGTTTCTGTAGGATTTAGCAATTTGCCGAACTTTTTCCTTTCGAAGGCGGCTGTTTAATTAATTTAATTCTCCTGTAGGATTTGTTATATATATGGGGTAAGTCTCCTGTGTATCAATTACACGGTGCAACTTTAGTTCATTTTTAAAAAATTAAACAGTTTATAATTGAAAAATTAAACAACTTATTACTGAAAAGTGCATCTTTCATAGTTTAACTTTTCAGTTATAAACTGTTTAACTTTTTAAAAATGAATTTGAGTTGCACCGTGTAACTGGTGCATACAAGACTAATCCATATATGTGGTCAATTGAAATTGAGTGCCTAACCTGGATTTGGATATTATAATAGGTATTTCTATTTTCCACAAGTTGATTTATTTTATTTAAAGACAATTTTAGTTTATGCACTTAATAGAGTTAAAAACAAATTCGTTTTTAAATAACTAACATAATTTAAGGTAAAATTGTACAAAGTAGTATGGGTTTTGCTAGCTCTAAGTGAATTAATAAGTCTTTTTTTTTTAATTCAACAATTTGGATAAATTAAAATAATTTGGTTGTGAAATGATTGAGCCTGAGAGGTTGTTAAAATCTAAATATATCTTTTATTATTATTATTTTATTACAATTATGTTCTTCATTGTCAGAAGGTACAAGATAATTATTTTGGTTTTAAAATAGAAAGTATGTCAGTAGACATAATGTCTATATATAAATAAAGGAGTAAATTAGGCCTATATAATATACTACTACGCATAATGGCCATGCATAATTGTATTCTCTTTATTAATGAAAACCTTATTTGCAAACGATTTTTTTTATAAAGACATGTTTCATACATAAATCATATTATAATATATTTTAGTAAAATATTAATTCATAGTCTATATCCTATAGTAATAACAACTAAGTGAATAATTAATACAATTTATATCTTTAAACTTATGTTCTTCAATAAAAAATATTTGTGCCCTAAAATTAATATTCTATAATAAATATTTTTAATAAAATAATTAAAATGCTGAAGTAGTTTACATCGATCTGAACCATTTTTGTTCTAAGTAATATACCTGAGCCAAATGTTCAAATGAAATCGTGCAATTTATTTTACAATTTTTTTAAATTCTAAAATTTCTTAAATTTGTTATAATTGAATGTGTAATTAACTTCCTTCACTATTTTGGTCAACCCCTTTTTAATCATATGAATATACACTTATTTTATTTACACATATATTTTATTGGTTCCTTCCAACATTATTTCATACACTTTAAAAAATAAATATATTGATTTTTGTGTATAGTCACAAAAATAATATACTC
>JAPKLY010000122.1:637695-666175 GCA_026898435.1 Prunella vulgaris
TTCAAATCCTATCTAGGTTGTGAATTTAGTACTTGTTACAAGACACTGATAATGTGATCTTACTGTGAGTTATCCGGGGATCACCATATTTATCTATAGTGTAACTTATACAATTATATTTGAACGAATTGCAATAAATAAATAACATTCATATTATCTAAAGCACAGTGATAAAAGATTTATTTCAGATAAAGCTCAAAGATTCAGTTTAGTTATACAAAGTAAAAACATACTTCTAGTATAACCCTAATAATCTCCCACTTATACTCAAAGTCTGCTTTTAAGTATACTACATCATATCTATGTTTTACACATGTCCTAATAATTTCTCCCACTTATACTCAAAGCAGATTGGCAACACACTTGACTCCCATTCCTTCCACATGTCTCTCGAATGTCGACAGAGGCAGACCCTTTGTGAAAGGATCAGTAGGTTGTCTTCCTTTGCGATTTGCCACCTCTATGTCTCATCTCTTAACGATTTCTCGTATAAGATGGTACTTCCTTTCAATGTGTTTGATGGCTTTGTGGGCTCTTGGTTCTCTTGAATTTGCAACTGCTCTGGCATTGTCACAATAGACCGTGATGATAACGGGTAAATCCAGAACTACATCCAAGTCCACTAAGAAGTTCTTGAGCCAAACCGCCTCTTTCGCCGCTTCACAAGCAGCTACATATTCGGCTTCCATGGTAGAATCAGCGATGCATTTCTGCTTAACGCTTCTCCATGTCACGGCTGCACCTCCCAAACATAACATACTACCCAAGGTAGACTTCCTGGAATCTAAGTCTGATTGGAAATCCGAGTCCGTATAACCGATGGGGATTAGACTATCTGACTGATAAACCAACATTCTATCTCGAGTTTGCTTGAGATATTTCAGAATATTTTTAACAGCCGTCCAATGCTCTTTCCGGGAGTTACTTTGATATTGTGCTACCACGCCCACAACAAAGCAAATATCTGGTCTCGTACACAGCATAACACACATAAGGCTTCCAACTGCTGAAGCATATGGGATGCCTTTCATGCAATCTATCTTTTCTTGTGTCTTCGGACACATCTCTTTCGATAGATGAATTCCATGTCTAAAAGGTACAAAACCTTTCTTGGAATTCTGCATGCTGAACCGTTTCAAATTAGTGTCTATGTATGAAGCTTGCAATAAACCGATCATTCTTTTCTTGGGATCTCGAGTAATCTTGATCCCTAAGACATGACCATCTTCCCCTAAGTCCTTCATATCAAACTGATTTGACAACCATACCCTTACGTCTGATAACATCGCTACATTATTTCCAATGAGCAAAATGTCGTCTACGTATAGTATCAAGAATACCACGACAAATCCGACACACTTCTTGTACACACAACTCTCAAACTCATTTTGATCAAAACCATAAGATGTTATTACTTGATCAAAATATTGATTCCAAGCTCGCGATGCTTGCTTAAGTCCATAGATAGACCTCTTAAGCTTGCATACAAAGTGCTCTTGGCCTTTTTCAATAAAGCCTTCGGGTTGACGCATATAGATTTTTTCTTCAAGACTTCCATTAAGGAAAGTTGTTTTGACATCCATTTGCCAGATCTCAAAATTAAGATGTGCAGCTATTGCCAAGAGAATACAGATGAACTTAAGCATGGCTACCGACGAAAAGGTTTCCTCATAATCGATCCCTTCTTTTTAAGTATATCATTTCGCCACAAGTCTAGCTTTGAAGGTCTCAACCTTCCCATCCGATCCTCTTTTTCTCTTGTAGACCCACTTACATCCAATGGGTTTTACCCCATTGGGTGGCTCAACAAGCTCCCACACCTCATTTTTATCCATAGAACCCATCTCGGCTTCCATTGCTGTTTGCCAAGAATCTGCATCCTTGTCTTGGTGCGCTTCGTCGTATGTCCATGGGTCTAATTCATCTTCCCCGGGGACCAAGTCAGACGACTCTCCCACGAACATAAATCTCTCGGGTTGTCTCACAACCCTCCCACTACGACGAGGCTCCGGTTGTGTTGGTATGTCGCGTGGTACATCAACTTGTACCGTTGGTATAGGATTAGACCCTTTTATTTCATCTAAGGTAATTTCACTTTTGGGTTTTCTATTGTTCACATAGTCTTCTTCCAAAAACCTAGAATGCGTATTAATTACGATTCTTTGGTCCTTGGGACTATAGAACATACCCCCTTTCGTTCCTCTAGGGTATCCTACAAACAATCTCAATTCCGAACGAGGATCCAATTTTCCGGCTTTCTTATCCAACACATATGCCGGACACCCCCAGATTCTTATGTATCTCAAACTACGCTTACGCCCGGTCCACAAATCTGTAGGAGTTTTAGGAATCGATTAAGATGGCACTAAGTTTAGAATGTGAGCTGCTGTTTCCAAGGCATACCCACAAAACGACTTGGGTAGCTCCGAATAACTCATCATGGATCTGATAATTTCTAAAAGAGATCTATTTCTTTCCGCAACCCCATTTTGTTGAGGGGTACCGGGTGCGGTCAATTGGGATACAATCCATTCTCTTGACAAGTAGGTTAAAAATTCATTGCTGATGTATTCGCCCCCACAATCCAATTGTAGGTACTTGATACTCTTTCCCCTATGTTTCTCGGCCTCGGCTTTGAACTCTTTGAATTTATCAAAGGTTTCTGATTTGTGCCGCATAAGGTAAACATACCCATATCTTGAGTAATCATCCGTAAATATTACGAAATACTCAAAACCTCCTCTAGCTTGAACCGACATTGACCCACATACGTCAGTGTGAACGATTTCCAACACTTCACTAGCTCTATTCCCCTTGGCCCCGAAGGCCCTCTTGGTCATTTTCCCCTCTAAACAAGATTCATACGTTGGAAACGACTCGATATGGAGAGACTCCAACGAGCCGTCCGCCACCAACCTTTGAACTCTTTTTAGATTAATATGTCCAACTTTTAGATGTCATAGAAGTGTTTCGTTCACGGTTGAAGAAATCTTTCTTTTCTTAGAAGTGGTCGATGTGTTATACGAAGCATTTTGCGTGTGGTGTGCACTTTTAATAGTATAAAGATTATTCACTAATTTTCCTGAACAGATGAACTCATCGTTTCAAAAAATAACAACCATATTATTAAAAGAAACTGAGTATCCATCAACGTACAATTTAGAAACCGAAATTAAATTCTTCCTAAAACTGGGAACATAAAGAACATCTTTTAAAATTAAAACTCTATATTTGAAAAAAGGTGCACGTCTCCTACTGCGACAGCCGCTACCCTCGTAGCATCGCTCAATGTGATGAGGATCTCATTTGCACTAAGTTGCCGGGTTTTTTGGAACCCCTGTAAAGTGAAACATACATGATCAGTGGCTCCCGTATCCACTACCCACGAATGGGAAGCATACGCCGCTAAACAAGTTTCAACAACAAGTGCATGAGAATTACCTTTCTTCCCGCCCTTCTTTGGCTTGGGACAGGCTGTCCTCCAATGTCCTTTCTCACTGCACTTGAAACACTTCCCTTTAGTAGCTTTCTTGACACCTCCCTCATTAGTTACCTTACTCTTAGCTTGGTTCGGGCCTTTGGTCTTTTTCTTCTTCTTCCCACCTTTCGGTGCGGAAGAAGTCGGACCGCTTGCCACCAAGACTTGAGTTTGGTGTCCCATGAGTGTCTCCACCGATACCAAAGCCTGCAAGAGTTGCGCCAACATGAACTCTTGATTATTCATCATATAGTTCAACTGGAACTGCTCAAAGCTTTTCGGTAGAGAATGGAGAACGAAATCAACTTGCGTTTTCACATCATATTCCGCTCCAAGTACCTCTAACTTGTTGAGGTTGCCCATCATTTTAAGAACGTGATCCCTTACGGGCGTTTCCTCCACCATTTTCAGCGATAACATGTCTCGCATGGTGATTTGCCTAGTCGTACGATTCTGATGAGCGAACATTTCCTTAAGGTTTAGCATCATATCAGAAGCAGATTCAATGTCTTGGTGTTGGTGTTGCAACACATCTGACATTGAAACAAAGATGGTACACCTAGCCATTTCGTCAGATTTTATCTACTACCTATGATATTCCCTTTCGGCATTATCCGTATCATCCGTAGGCGTAGGGGGCTTTGGTGTGTCAAGGACCCATTTATGTTGTTGTGCGGTAAGGATAATAAATAAATGACGTTTTCAATCAACATAGTTTTCACCTTCCAATTTGTTATCTTTAAGTATTGTAAACAATGGATTAAAAGGAGATGACATGCTGAACTGGAATAAAATATATATTGCATCAATACATACATCGATTCGCAAAGATTATCACAAATTTCGATCATGTCATACATTAAAATCTCAAAAAAAATTATAGCATAAATCGGCCGACATCTTAAAACAGTTCACATAAGCTACGATGAGTGTGGACGTACAAGAACAGTTACAAACTTTTAATTTAAAAAATTAATAGTCGGCTCCCACTTGACCATATAAAATCGGTAAGGACTCCGATGGGGAGTAATAAAATGTCAATTTTATACCTAAGTATTAACCATGATTAAATACAGGATTAATACTTCATTTTGAATAAGCCACTCGATGGGAGGGTCAATACCGTCACTAATAATAATCCACAGTCATCCTTTTGGGAATTCGTTCATGTGAACTTATCTTTTGGCCTATCCGATAGGAAGAAAGACGCTTGCCAATGCGTAGCCAAAAGACTTCACAAACAAATAAATCATGGAGCCCAAATAATTCAATTTTATTATCTAGAATAGAATATCGAAATATATTTAAAACATACTTAGTAATTTTCAAAGTTGAGATTTTATATAACGACATTCATGCAATCAAATTTTAATCAAATTAAATAAATAAAGCATGCATCAAAACAATTAAACAAATTGGCACGTTATATTCAATTTTCATGGTTTAATTTCTCGTTTTGACTACGAGATGTCGTAATTACCATTCGCCTTTAAGCTTTATCGTCCTTCTCCATTAAGCTCCCACTCGACCGCAACAAAATTATAACTTTGTCATCGGGCATTAAAATCTCCATCCTTCGTCTTCGATATCGGTTACAATTTATTTATAAAAATAAATAAATAAATAAATCTATCGTCTAGACTAGTCTATTACATAAAAAGATCCTAGTCTACCCGTGGATTTTCTTACGGGAAAAAAACTATCCGAACGAATCAGAATTTAAAACCACATCATCATACATGCATGCATAAAAATATTAAATACCATGACAATTGGATACCTGCAAAAAAGATCTAGCAATTCTACTATCCAATTTTCAAATTTAATATTAAACATTTAAATTACAATTTAACGTATAGAGCCCGAAATCGGCTCTGATACCAGTTGTTAGGGAATTAAGTAGATCTATTCGGGATTTACGCCAAATACAAATTTATCAAATATACTTTACTCTATAATATATAATAATATATCTAATATATTATTATTATTACGATATATCTAATATATCATCTAATTTAATTAAATCTAATTTAATTAAATATTAATAATTACATTAAATAGAATTATTATAATTCTCCATGAATTAAATATTTATGATCTAATCAAATATTTAATCCGACCAACTTAATTCGTAAACGTGGGTTACTTATTGTGTGACCCATAGGTCCTCATATGTCAAGCGATTAGTCAAACTAATGGTTTTAATTGAACCCTAGACAATAAACCAGACAATCTCAACATATGAGGTATGTTGCGAGGATACAACAACAGCCTGTAATGTGAAGTTCAAAGTGATACGGTCCTTTCGTTCACAAATACTCCAATTAAGTCTAGAATAGGATAATGTGTCTATTCCAACAACTTAATCATATTATCTAATTTTGCTAATTGATCATATTGTCATATTTGAACACTATTTCAAATACGACGTGCATTGGCCAATTAGTTATGAGAAGATGAATATTCTCTCCAATTCTATTTGAGGAAGGAATCCTATCTTGGCTTAACTACAACGCACATATACTTCATGATTTGCCCAACACATGCCATATCTACTTCGTTGAGAGTGCAAGCGTCGGTCATGGTCAAAACCCATCATTCCGTACATGTCGTGTGTATTGACCTCAACTCATAGGACTATTACACCACTCCACAAACCGATACTCCCGTAGACACGTAAATATAATACATCAAACGATTTCTTGGTTGGGTATGTCAATACTCTTCAAAGTATTTGTGCATCCATCATGAGATATCTAATATCTTGTATTTGTGAGAACCATTACACTCTCTAAGAGTATGATGCAGATCGCACATCAATCGCATCATCGATATTCCGTTCTCAATGATCATTGATTGTGGCTACTTTAAGAACAATGTCATTGTCAACTAAGATCTCACATTCTTAATGACGACATAAGTTCATGGAAACACAAATATGAATAACATACAAACAAGCAAACACAATATTCAATAAAGTGTAATGTCAAATATTATTAAATAAAGTCAATAATATAAACAACTGAATAACGATCAAGTACTATATCCTTCTAAAATGATTGTCTTCTAGGACATATATACTAACATATATATTGGTTAAAAAAATAATTATATTATAAATTGATTTAAAATGTTTATAAAAATACATATTCTTTTGCATAGATATATATTTTTATTTGTACATAACTAATTTATAACTAATTTTTTTTGTAAATTATTTTGTAATTTTTTCTAAAAGAAATTAATTATGTGAAAGTGGGGTTCCTTTCAATCTTTTGCAAGTCAAAAGCCCGCGTGCATAAGATGCCGCTCAAGGTGTCCCCCCTCTACCTCCTCCCCACGCTTCTCCTTCTCTCTCTCTCTCTTGCTCTGCTTCTCTCTCTCTCTCTCTCTCTCTTTCAGCATATATATTATATATATATATATATATATTTCTATGCAAACTATACACATATACTCAGGGGAATCAATATAATTACAATGGAGAATGCCTGCCGCGATGAGTATACATGCCTTAGCTTCAACAGCTATTCATCAGATAAATTAAGAGATATCGCCGTAAAAGTAGCAGCAGAGATGAACAACGATGATGAAGATTTTGAGTTCTCTCTAGTGCGCGACGATAACGAGTTTTCAGCATACGACGGCCAAATCGGCTCATTTTTTCCGGTATTCAACCGCGATTTTTTGCGAAGCAACGACGGCGCCGTCAAGCCATTGGAAATGGGAATCAACGTTCCTTTGGCTGAATTGTTGTTTAGAGATCGCGAGGATCATGACCGCGACAATCCTGGATCGTGCTCGTCTTCGGAAGCCGACGAATTGGAGAATATTCCGGCGGGCACCTACTGCGTTTGGCGGCCGAAATCAACGGATCAGCCGTCGCCGAGCCGGTGTAAGAAGAGCAGGTCGACCGGATCTTCGTCGAAGCGGTGGAAGTTTCGCGATTTGCTGCGGCGGAGCAATAGCGAAGGTAAGGACAGTTTCGTCTTTTCGACGCCGAAAAACAGGGAGGAAAAAGTAGCAGTTGAAGTTCCGAAAAAGGGGAAAGGAAAAGGAGTGGAAGGCGGTGGCGCCGGCTCTAAGCCGTTGAGGTGTTCGCCGCACGAAGCGCTCTACGTAAGGAACAGAACGATTAAGGAAGTGGATAGGAAGAAATCGTATTTACCATACCGCCAAGACCTTGTTGGTTTCTTCGTTAACGTCAATCTTTTCAGTAAATAATCCTCCAAGAATGATGTTTCTATAATAATTATTCTCGGAAGATTCTTGTGAAAATAAACAGTACTCGCCCCATTCTGTAGTAATTTCCACCCAACGGAACTGACATATGGATAAATAGATGTATAAGTTTGTGAATATACACATAAATTTAATTTTTTTTTAAGTAATGTGTAAATTTGTGTAGAACGTCTAAATAAGAAAAGTGTGCAAATTCCTGTGGAACAGATGGATTATAAATTAAAAAATTTGCGGATTATAGATCGTTCCAGACTAAAATTTACGGAACCTAATTGGATTAAGTCGGGTCAAATAAAAACTTTAAGAAAAACTCGCGTGGGGTTTATTTCAGAAAATTCGATTTCAAAATATGTTACTATATGGAGTTTGGACACATCTGCTTTAATAGTAACATACATTTGCTCAACACTTTGTATTACTCTATCAGCAAACAGGTGTCACTGATACAAAAATCGACCTTGACGGCCACTTGTTCGACTCGATTTCTGCAAAATCGATGATTTTAGACATTTATGGGCCTAGAAGTCCTCTAGGCAGTCCTAAATTTGTGTATATATATATATATATATATACTGTAGGGTCTAGGAGTTAGGCGGCCAGAAAACGTACGATTATCGATATACGACTTCTACACCATTGGTTACTATAAGGATCATGTGTTTTATTAAAAATAAATATGTGTTTCTTAATTTAATCACCATTCCATAAAAGCTATGTATTACTCAAATAGTGACACACTTTTTACTATTTTATATATATTATTATAAGAAAAAATATTATTTTATACAAGTAAATAATTTATAAAAATCAATAATTTTTCTTATAGTAATACATATTTTACTCTTATATTGTACAAAAATGTTTATTTCTACAAAAAAAACAAATTAATGTATATAAAAATAGCATTTAATCTGATTAGTAACTCATATTTTGTCTAATAATAATATGTTTTATCTATATAATAACATAAATTATGAGCGAAAAATTCATAATTTAACTTGCGCCAAATTGAAAAAAAAAAAAAAAAACCTGTTTAAATTCTATCTGACTTGGTAAAGGCCCATAAATTTTTTAATATAGATATTTTATAGTGTGGAATGTTTCATATGATATGAGTTGTTGTGTAGGTAGAGTCGGCAAATTGCACCTTCACTCACATGCCACAAATAAATAAGGTAACACCACCACTAGTTTTGTCTAAATACATACCAGCATATTTAGACCGTTTCATCAAGATAAAATAAAAAGTTATTAATTCAAAAATATTAAAAATAAAGTATACATAATAAAAAAATTTAGATCTCAAAGACGTCGGGCCGATACCAATGTTATACATACATATATATCAACAAAAATCGAATGATAACCTACACACCTGCTTTAATTTGAGACAAAAAATTGTATGAAATTTGAGCTCACGGTAAATTAAAATTTATTAATTATTACTATTACGTATATTATTATATAATCACTATTACTGTTATACATATATATTATTTAAAAAAAATTAAATATATTTTTATAAAGTGGTAGTCCCTCCATCCCTGGTATTTTTTCATAGATTGACTTGCATACAATTTAAGAAAAAATAGAATATGTGAGTATGAAATTAAATACTCCCTCCCCCCGTCCCACTATAAGTTGCTCATTTTGTCATTTTCGTCCGTCACACTATATGCTGCTCATTTATTTTATGTTTTTTTTTTTTACATTTTATTGGAAATTACTATTCACTTTTTTATTACTCCCTCCGTCCCACTATAAATTGCTCATTTTGTCATTTTCGTCCGTCCCACTATATGTTGCTCATTTGCTTTTTTAACTTTTTATGAAACTACTATTCACTTATTTATTATTATTTTCAATATTTTTTACACTATTTCCATTACCTTTTCACTTTTTTTTCATCACATCACTTATATTTTTTCACTTTTTCCATCACATCACTTATATTTTCACTTTTACCTTATTCTTTGTGCACAAAAGCAACGAACAACTTATACCGGGACGGGACGGAGGGAGTATTATTTTCAATATTTTTTATATTATTTTCTTTACTTTTTCACTTTTCTCCATCACATCACTTATACTTTTTCACTTTTTCCATCACATCACTTATATTTTTCCACTTTTATCTTAATCCGTGTACTCACAAGCAACAATCAACTTATAAGGGGATGGAGGGAGTAATAAAATATGAAAAGTGTATTTTATTCACTTTTGCAAGTGTAAATTTTTTCTTTTTTAAGATGTGAAAAAAACTGTTGGAACATCACAAAATATAAAATGTGGAAAAAAGAGTTGGGACATAGGGAGTAATATATATATATATATATATATGAATGAATAACGGTGATAGTGAATATACATAGCAATGATATGAGTTCATGTAACTTGTGTTCAAAAGGAGGCCTACTCTTCAAAAAGTAAGTCGCATATGCACCTGATGCACTACTCAACAGCTGTGGTTATTTTTACGTAAAAGTTTGGGTTGATCACACTGAAAATTATGAGTTGATTACACTAAAATTTGATGACAGTGTAAACTTTTCAATGTAATCAACCTGCATTTTTCAATAATCAGACTCAACTTTTCAATTAAATAATTTCAACTGTTGAGTAAGTGCACCGTGCATTAGTTGCATATAAAATCTGTCTTTCCAAAATTTTAAATGCAATAAGAATAATTTTTTTTATTCTTAAATATGTTGAATAAATATTTATCTTTATAATTATTAAATTATTAATATTTTGCTTTAATTTATAAATAAATATAGATAAAAGATATTATTGATTGTAACAAGAGAAATTGATTAAGGATAATGATTATATAATAGAACTATAATCAAAAGAAGTAGTAGTATTTTATTTAGAAAAAGATAATATTATGTACATTTTTAATTCTCATTAACTATTATATTATTATATATTTATTCTCATTTCGAAGAATTTTCGAAACAAATGTCATACACATAATAATATTCAATATATGAATATTTGATATAGTGAGAACTTACTATAGGTAAGATGTGTCGTTACATATATAATGTCTGGACATTAAAAAGTTAATTGACCCTACAAAACTGAAAAGTACAACTTTCGGGAAAAAAGAAAAGAAAAAGGAAAAGTTTTACGAGGAAAAAAAAAAAAAATGGTTTAAAAAAAAACAAAAAAATCATATATTTATTTTGGTTCCAAAAAAAAAAAAAAAAAAACACTTCAGTAAAAAAAAAAAAACATGCTTCTGTGCAAATATTATGAACAAATTTTTAATTATAGTGATTTTTTTTAAACCAATATGTAAATCAACTTTTATCAATTCAGTGTCTGAAACATAAATAATTATACTATCAATATAAGATTTGAAAATGCTCAAAAAAAGATTTGAAAGATTTTCTCCGACCTAAAAATGCAAAACTATCAATGTAAGGCTAGAAACAAAAAATTATTAATTTAGAACTTTCTCATTTTAAAGATTATATTTGGCCTATTATAATTTTTAGTTACGTAATTATATTTCATAAAATAAAAAATGTATTAGTTTCACGTGATTGAAAACAAAAACAAAAAAATTAATGAAAACATAACAATGTATGTAAATAAATAAGAATACAAAATATAACATGCCAAGCATGCATGGTCTTAATATTGTTTACTTTAAAATAATAGATTGTATCTTTCGGACCATGGATTAATAGTTTTCTATTTTCTGTGGCTTAAATAAAAAAAATCTTTTAAATTTTAAATATATAATTTTATTATCTTTAGACTCTTAATTGACATTACTTTTTTTAAAAATCTGATCTAATCATAACAATATATATCTGACACGTACTCTTTAATTTTTTTAAACAATTTTTTTGGTAATGAATATAGATTTATAATCTTTTTTCAATGGATGGAAATACTACTTCCGTTTTTCGAAAATCTGCTGTACTTTTTAGGGCACTGTTGATGAAATAATCTAATCCAGATGATTAAGGAAGTAATCAGTGGAATAACGGATGATGTGTCCCAAAACAACTAATCAAGCATGATGAATATGGGCAAAACCAAAGAAGACCAATACGAGAAAAGAAGAATAGTCGAACAAGCAAGAAATGACCGAGCAGCAGTGCCAGAGAGGAATGGGCGAGCAGCTCACCTGCTCGCCCAACAACCTTGCCAGCTCACCTGCTCGCCTATTTGCTCATAATAGGCGAGCAGGTCTTGTAATTCTCATAATGGGCGAGCAGCTCACCTGCTCGCCCAAGGAGCTGGTCGCCGGGAATGAAGTGCTGCTCGCCTGTTTTGAAGAAGATCGCCAAGATCCTATTTTCATCATTTTTAGTCAATTTTCCGTTGTAATTATCTTGTTTAAAGCGGTTAGAGACACTTGTAAGCTTCAGGAGAAGCGTGGCAAAGTGTATGTCACCACCTGCTTGTAGAAATGCCTATAAATAGGCCCTCATTTTCGTTTAAATGCAAGTTTTCTTAGGCTCAGCGAAGCTCTGCCGAAATCTTCACGTAATTAAGCACTTTGCTGTTCTTGATCGATTGTTAGTGAAATCGCACCTAAAAGCCACATAAATGCTTCTGTTGAGGAGATTTCATTAACATACACGATTATTAAGAAAAAGTGTAATGCGTAGAATGTGTAGAATGAAAATTATGAGGTAAAAATTTTAAAAGTGGAAATTTAAGAGAATATTTTTATTTTGGAATATGCAAATTTTTGTGTTAGAAACAGAAAAGAAAGTATGGAAAGGTTATTTGTGACATGGGATGATGGTGATAATAGACCAAACATTGTGACTGTGTGTGTTTATATACATGCATCTATATTCAACGATAGACTAGTCATTGAATTGGCCCAATTGATGGTTCAGATTTTTGGTCCATGAGCATCAACAATTGGTCTCATGCATATCCGTTCTAATAAATATTTTTTATTTAAGGTGTAGTTATAAAATAATATTTTAAAGTATTATTTTTAAAATAGTACAATATACAAAAAAAAAAAAGTAATTTTATTATTCAACTCATATTTATTCTATTATGTAAAATTTTTACATCAATTTAAAAATAGTAATTTAAAAATGTACCAATGTGAAATTATTCCTTTATTTAAGGGGTTGTTTGATTGGGAACTTTCGAAGGTGAATAATGACAATCAAAGTTATAGTGCGTGTTTGGAATGACTCTATTATAATTTTGATTCTAAAAAATTAAAGAAACTATTATAGTTCAGCTATTTGAGAATTATGATTTTCATTTCACACCCTTTCCATTCATTACAATTATATCGAACGCCCCCGCAGTATACTCTCAAGATATTAAGCGAGCTAGAGTGTGTTTGTTTTAAATAATAAAATTATACACTTTTTTAAAATATAGATATTTTTAAAGGATAGATAATTGGGAAAAATACATTATAGTCAATTTCTAGCATGGAACCCACAGTCTAGTCACCATCGAGAGACAAACCACACTCAGGTCTAATTGACCACTAATAAACAGATTTACACATATTTAGGGTTGATAAACACATTTAATTATCACCTAAGTAGACTAGGTTAATTATCGACGAAAACTCCCCCATATCCGCAGGGGCATCCTACGCAGAACTAAATACCGTCTATTACCCGTCGGACAAGACAATAGTACAATCGAGGATGCAGGTATCATTAAATGCACAATTTCAAATTTTCAAATTCCATCACATAGCTGTGTACATTCGGATTCCGGTAGGGTTTAAATCCTCGCACTTGAATTGCAAAGGTTGTCGCCGAATTCGTTTTTCATGTTTCTTGGATGATTCAACTCAGCAATGAAAGCCCACATGAGGAAAATCTCGTCGGATGAGCCAACAATGGCAAAATCGAAGACGATTTGTGGAATGGTGGAATGCAATGAGAAAGCAAAAGATGGGATTTTTTATAATTTCTGCAATTGTGCATTTGGCATTTGCAGGGATTGTTACTCCGATTGTTTGCAAAACGGTGGGGGATATTGTCCGGGGTGTAAAGAGCCATATAAGTATGTAAGTGACGGCGAAAATGAGGAAGAGTCACCGCCGGAGGAGGACATAGATCAGGTGAATCCCTTACAGGCGTGGGGGAGAGGAGCTAGCTAGGTTGGACAAGAACTTTTCTTTGGTGCAATCGTTCAAGATCCGAACCCGGAATCATCCAAGAATTCGAATAAAGATTTCGATCATACTCGATGGCTGTTCGAGATTAAGGGGACCTATGGGTATGGGAATGCTCTGTGGCCTAGTGATGTTTATGGCAGATTTGAGACCCTTCCATATTTTAGTGACAGAAGAAACAAGCATTTAACTCGGAAAGTTGGGATTTCTGCTGCAATCATAAGTCCTTATAGGTATTAAGACCTCTGTGTATGTGTGTGTGTTTTTTTCTTTAGTTTTGACCTGGTTTACTTGAATTCTGAAACTATGTTACTTTGATATTGAGATGTCAGCATTATGTTACTTGAATGCTGAAATTATGTTACTTTGATATTGGGATGCTGACATTATGTTACTTGAATGCTAAATTTCATTACTTTGATATTAGGATGCTGAAATTATGTCACATTACGCAGATTGTTGATGGTTATTCGTCTTGGGGTTCTTGGTTGTTTTCTAACTTGGAGAATAACACATCCAAATCATGAAGCAATCTGGTTATAGTTAATGTCCGTGATTTGTGAAATTTGGTTTGCCTATTCTTGGCTCCTTGATCAATTGCCAAAGCTCTGTCCAGTGAAAGGAGTGACTGATCTCTCTGTCTTAAAAGAGCGATTCGAATCGTCGGAGCCCAGTATTCGGAACCCAAAAAAGTTTTTAGATTTACCAGGCATAGACGTCTTTGTTTCCACGACTGATTCAGAAAAAGAACCACCCCTAGTAACAACAAACACAATTCTCTCCATTCTTGTTGTCGATTATCCAGTCGAAAAAGTGGCTTGTTACTTATCAGATGATGGGGGTTCTCTGGTCACATTTGAGGCCCTAGTTGAAGCTGCAAGTTTTGCTCGAACTTAGGTTCCTTTTTGTCGAAAACACAAAATCAAACCCATAAACCCTGAGGCCTACTTCGGGAAAAAATGCGATCATCTGAAAAACAAAGTGAGATTGGATTTTGTTGAAGATAGGAGGAGAGTGAAGAGGCAGTATGATGAATTCAAAGTGAGAACCAATGCCTTACCAGAAGCGATTAGGCGAAGATCGGATGCTTACAATAAATGCACGATTTTCAACATTCTATGTCTATATTAAATTCACTTTTCGTTTGCCTTTATTGATATGTATACAAAACAAAAAACATGCGAATGTGCCATATTATTAATTATCAAAATTGTTGCTGGTAATGGTTTTGGCAAAATCTTGGTGGGCAAAAAACCCATAGACGTATCAGCACGATTGGACCACACAAAATAAATATTTTCATGGAAGTCAATCAATGTGAATTAGTTACAATTTACAGGCAAATTTGTGTGATAATAATGATCTGTTGTCGGTATTATGCAGTATATCTTTCATAGAAATAAAATGAATGAGTTTCTTTGCAACAATTTTGTGGCCTTCCTACAGGGGATAAAATTGATGTTGCACTGACCCTAATCAAGAAAACGAAATTATAATTCATGTGAAAAGACATTGTTGCACGTCACTTTACATAACTATAGTATAATAGACTAAATGTTGAAATTAAATAAAGTTAGTTATACTATCTGTATAGCCATTATACCAATGAAGTAACAATCGATTCAGCCTATCACAATGCACGTAATGCCTTAACATTTATATAATAAAGTGGGATTCAGATGTTGTGTAACATCACAGAAATTCCATGCATTGTTATTACTGCAGTAATCCCAACAAATGTGCTTCTAATACACACACTAAACAACCAAAGCTAAATTAGCTAATACCAATCATACTACCCGTTGAATGGTTCAGCCATGTAGCATTAATCAATGAAGTAAAATGCTGCAGCCATGTAACAGTAACCAATGAAGTAAAATGATGAAACCCTGTAGCCATGTAGAAATTAAATGAATGATTTTCATTGCAACAACTTTGTTGCCTTTCCTTGGGGTATAACGTGAGTACTCTAACCCTAATCAAGAAAATAAAATTATTTGGCCGTATGAAAAGATATCGTTGCATGTCACTTTTACATAACTATAGTATAATAGACTTACTGTGTGATTTACATGAAGTTAGTTATACTATCTATGTAGTCATTATAATAAGAAAGTAATAATCTGTTCAAGCCATAACACTTATCTAATCAAGTAAGGCTCATATGCTACATAACATCACAGTAGTTACATGCATTGTTATTACTGCAATGAGGAGACGATGATCTGTTTCCTTCAGTGTTTGAACGATGTTGAGTATTTTGATTCGTTGAATTTGAAGGCCAGAGGAAAGAAAATGGATTCCACCGCCCCTTACTTGAGCTGCTGCTATCCCTCCTATTGCTGCTGCTGCCACTGCTGCTTGCATTTCCAGTTATTTGGTTCCAGTTAGGACGAGCACTTCCAGAGCCTTGTGAAGGCAGCTCAACGTGACAAATAGGGCAAGAATTATATTCAGCCAGCCAAGGAACACTGCAATCGTTATGATAAATATGATCGCATGGCATTTGCCTTGCTTTAGAGCCCAATTCAAACTTATCTTGACAGACGGGGCAATGTGCATCTGTATTAAGATGCCTTTGGGAGATCATGATGGTAGGCATGGCATCAATTGCTGAACGAGGCGCTGGAGCTGGACCCCGCCTATCATTCATACTAAGTTGCTCTATCAGTACATGTAAACTGTACCCCATAAATAAATCACCAAAATCAGCTCCTCTATGCCCCGCGTAATGTCCTCCATTGAAAAAGAAATCAAATGGATCCTGACTGGGCATCCCAACCGGAGATTGGCCACAGAATATCAAGAACGGAGCAGCAGACCTTCGTTCTGGGACCATGCCTGATCGTGATCTGACATCAAAATTTGGGTCTCTTCCCGCCATTATGTGCCGCATAATAGCCGTAAATGCATCCATGATACCAAATCTACCATCACCCCTCCTTTAATGTCAAAATCGCAGTATGCACAGCATTATCAAGTTCCATATCTTCAGTGTACCTATAAAGGATACCAAGATTATACATTAGTGAAACTTGATTACATCTAAACAGTTCCAGAAATCAACTGCAACAAGAGTTTAAAAACCCTGTACACAATCCAACATGACAAGTGATCTTGGAGTTTATAACATGTCAACTTGGTTAACAACAAAATTAGCTTGTATTTGATCTGTATGGATTGATTTAAGAACTAATATGTGGGCCTACATAAATTGGGGATAACCACGGTTCCCAAGCCAATTGCTCAATTTAGATAGATATAAACACAATCCATATTTATGCAGCTACAAACCATCAAATGTCAACAATACATTCAAGAACTAAAAGAACAACAGAAAATACAGAGTCAGTATTCATGACAAACCCTACAACAATTACACAGCTGCAAATCAATCAAGAGAAACTTCAACAAATTTAAATTAACTATAAGTAACACTAACCATGGTGAGCATATATATAAGCAGTGCCCACGAATAGATGTGATCCCCTGGTCTGAGGCTGCTCCTTTCGATTCTTCGCGTTCATATTCACATACCAGATTAAGAAAACATATACTAAACAAAATCAGCCCAAACAACAATCCAAAACTGAAAAACAGAGATAATTCCACATAAATATTGTTATCGAGTGAGTGAAATTAATAAAATTCACCTAAATTAATATGGGTTTTTTTTTAAATTAAGCAATTCGCTTCATTTAATTGAAACATAGATCTGAATATAGATACATTCGTAAGCCAGCAAAAACCATAATCCATAAAACACAGAATTCCAAACCTTAATTTTCAATTGAAGCAATCTACAATGGAAATCCCTAACCTTATTCAGTAACCACCACAACACCTTAACCGCCAAATCCGTACAGAGTACGTACCTGCCTCTTAAGGGCGTAAACAACATCCATGGCAGTGACGGTTTTCCGACGGGCATGCTCTGTGCAAGCTTCGGCATCACGGATCACATTTTCCAAGAAGATCTTCAGAATACCACGAGTCTCTTCGTAGATAACGCCACTGATTTACTATACGAAATCACTGATTTATTATACGAAATCACTGTGTAAGCGACGACATCACTGATTTATTATACGAAATCACACATAATACCAGCAAAACGCCTTAGAAGAAGACTAACATTTTCAAAACTTACTGATATTAATGCCTTGCAGCTTAGGGTTTACGAAATTAAATCACAAAAAATACAAATAGTCAAAATATGCAAATACTCCTTCTCTGTCATGTTAAATGGGTATTACATGGCGAAATCGGAATTTATCAAACTTTACCAGATTTGGGGCAAATCGATTAACAAAACCCTAGCCCACACTATCCACCATTGATTGTGTTTGATGCAAAATCAAAAAAACCCACGGAGCAAATCGATGAAAGAAAATTTCAGTATAACGGGTAAATTACAAATGCACCTTACCCTTGCAATGCTGATCTCTCTCGTGTCTTTCCGTTTTCCAGACAAAAAGGTTGAAATGAGTATACAGAGGTTTATATTTTATCGTTTACACAGTGGATTCAGGCTTTTCACGAGGCACAATTTTCCATTCTCTCGTAGAATAGGATAGTCTCAGTGTAGCCGTAGCCTTTTTCCTTTGCTTTGTTACTTTATTAGTATATATTAATACTGCCTAATTTTTTTGGTATTAGACTTGCGTGTAATTGGAAAAAGTTTTTATGCCCCACCTTTAAGTTGGGCCATTGCTTTAGCCCACTTTGTGTTTGCCCCTAGATAATTTTATTCCATACTAGTTTTTTTACCTGTGCGATGCACGGTGTGAAATTAATATAATTTATAAGTATATTAGATACATTTTTATGCATATTAGTCGAATATTTTAAGATTGAAGCTTTTATTAACTAATATAAGTAATATTATTTTATTACTGTATATTTATATAATAACTAATGATATTGGTATCGTGCAAATTTATATAATATTAAAATTTCCATCATTTAAAATTTTAAATATAAGAGTATTCTTTATATATAGAGCAAAGCATGATCTTTACTTAAAAAAAAACACATTACAAATTCTAAAAGACTTCCTTATATACAACATTCTTTGTTGACCGACTGTCAACCCTGCCTTGATCACACATTAAGATTTTGAGTCCTTTCCAATTAGTAACTCTTGATACTGCAACATACAACTGGCCATGACTAAAAATAAGTTTTTTCAATAATAGACCAACGTGTGAAATTGATTGACCTTGAGTTTTATTTATTGTCAAGACATAAGAAACAATCAATGGAAATTGTCTCCTTTGAAATTTAAGGGTAACCTTGGATCAAATGGGGTTAGTGACATTCTTGGGAGCAAAACTCGATGACCTGCATTATTTCCACCCATAATCTTCGCTTCTTAAACATGTGTTCCAAGCTTTGTAATTATCAGTCTAGTTCCATTACACAAACCAAGTGAATGGTCTATATTTCTCAACAACATCACTGGAGTACCGATCTTCAACTTTAGCTCATGATTAGGAACACCTGAACACTTAATACCGTTCAAAAACTCTGGTGTGTGTGTAGATCTGTCAATACATCAACTTTTGCATCAGATTTGCATGCACTATCTGAACTTAGATATGTCTTTATCTCACCAGAATTTAATGAAGACATATACTCATTTATATTGTCCACAAAATCTAGTGTGGGTGCCAATATAGCACGATCCCTCAAAAAACTTGGATCATTCTCTAAATCCATATAAGATGGATATGTGCTCTGCACAATGGATGAAATTGAATCTCAATAACTGCATGGTCATCATTCTGAACACCCAATACTCCATCCCCGATGCTTGCAATCCATTCTAAGAATTTTTTTAATTCATTATATTCAACATTTGAACCCTGAGATTGCAACCTCATGTTCTTTGTTAACCTCATCAACTTGCAGTTTTTACATATATTCGAAGAATTTATCATTGCATACACAATATCTTGTCGAGTTCCCTTAGGAATTACTGGCAAGATCTGACAAAAATCCCCTCCAAAAATGACGGTTTTTCCTCCAAACGGCTTGCTCAGTTGCATGATGTCTCGTAGAGTTCTATCCAAAGCTTCAAAACAATATATGTGCATCATCGTAGCTTCATCCCAAATTATAAGTTTTGCTCTCACGATAAGTTCTGCAAGTTGACTGCGTCTGATTGAACACTTGGAGTTTTCATTTAGATTTAAAGGGATTGAAAATCTAGAATGAGCAATTCGGCCACCGGTAAGTAAAAGTGAAGTTATTCTGTTTGAAGCTACATTAAGAACAATTTTCCCCTTTGATCTAACTACTGCTGATAATGTCTTCCACAAAAATGTTTTTCCAGTTCCCCCATAGCCATATACGAAGAAGATTCCCCCACTACTCGAATCTACTGCATGCATAACTGTGTTTTAAACATGTTATTGCTCATTAGTTAAGTTAGCAACTAAATGCTTATGCTCCTCCGCTAAAGCAACTCGGTCGTATCCTAATTCTTTTTGTAACATCTTATTATGCAATGATGATGCACTTGTCATATCTGGAAATGACATTCCTTCATGATCTCGAAGAGACTTTCCAAATCTCCGCATGATGTTCTTGATCTCAATCAAAGCAAGATTTTTTATCTCGTCTTTCGTTAACGATAAATCTATAGTATAAGAACAAACACAATTTTTTACATATATTCACTTAATAAAAGAAATAGGCAATGAATTATAACCTAATAAACTGTGTCAAGCATATCTTGGTGATTCAATAATTTTTGTTGCCTATACCGAACATCTTCTGCTAGACATGTCCAACATTTCTCCAATACTACCTCGGGATGATTCAAACAATTTGAAGAGAGCAGTGTGGCAAATAGATATATAAGAGAATGAGCTGAAACCCATTGGCTAGCCTCTAAAATGCCATCAGAGTACTCTTTATCATCATCCAATAAGTCGTTGGCATAGCAAGCATCATGAAAAGTCACATACTACATGTCGTCTACAGTTTTATATCATCATAACTTGTGGCACCACGTACAACGTTAAGAAGATATCTCAAATAGTAAATCTCACCACTTCCAAGAGGTACAAAAAAGATGCGCCCTAGAGAGAAGTCTCTTTGTCTCGGTACTCATTCTCTCTTTAATGCTTTCCAAACGAATTTATGAGGAAACTCTGCATACGTCAACTTTTGACCCCGTTTATAATCCTCTCTCTCATACTTGTTAGCTTGAAACCAAGAGAGGAACATACTTTCATTTACCGAAGGTCGCTGAAGAATAACGTCGATTGAGTCGGAATCAGAGAGAATGATAGACTGCTTATTGGGAAGGTGGAAACTTAAGTGCTCGACAGCAGGATCCCTATACTGAATTTCATAACCTAATATACTCCACATTGCCTCACAAGGTGAAATGTATTTGCCATCATAGTACATGTTGATCTCATCAACATTTGATGTTGTTCCTTCCTCATTTGAACTCTTGTAAAATGAAGATGTGACCCGATCATACCCTTTATTAACATACTTGAATAAATATTTTATCGATTTGGACTGATTGTACCATTCAACATTTAAGTGAGGTGCACATGACGATTATGTGGAACCACGTATGTATTATCCAATTAAATTCCATTCTTCACAACTGTCCTACCATCATTTCAACGTCTATACACAAGGTATCCATCTGCATTTATAGTTGTTTCAATAAATTTCTTCAAAAAATGTTTGGTATACCGATTCTCTGACATACATGGAGACTTTGGTCTTAGAACACCACATGGGTCATGCATCATAAAATCTCTAACAACATTATTGTAATCTGGATCACTATGCTGATCTTGAATCTTAGCTGAGATTATACAATCAATATCATCGGGTGTTGGGTACTTATCTCCACCTTCAAGGAAAAGAAAAATGTGAGCATGAGGAAGTCAACATTTTTGGAACTCAATTGTGTACACCATTGCTCTAACCGTCCCAAAAATTAATTATTGTAGAGATCTCGTATCAACCTATCTAACTTCATTTTGAAAACTCGACATATAATATCAGGACGATATTCTGCCTTTCCCCTTATTTTTTCCAAATATAAAATAATCTCGGGCCATTTCGGGTTACATGTGAAAGTAAGGAACAAATCTGGATAGCCAGCCTACCTGTATATTGCAAATTTGCCATTGCATCTTGATAGTTTTGGATCATGTAACGGGCACCAGTACCAGTAAAAAAAGATGGTAATATGACACATTTCCCCATTGCACACTGGTCATTTTCCCCCCGAAGTAATGCTTCAACAAGTCCTTTATACACCTCACAACATAATTGCTTCTGATGGGTCCGAACATATGTTAGCCTTGCAGTTTCAATCATGGTGTATGCATCGACCACAAATTGTTGTGTTTAGTCTTCCTGATACCAAAATAGAAGAAGGCTCATGCTCTCTTTCATGCAATCTATACGCAAACTATTCTCTAACACTGATTTTTTTCCTACCACCTCTATTTGATGATAGTCCTGCAGAGAATGGAATGTCCTCTCTATAACCATCCTCCCCATAGGGAAAAAATAGTGGATACTTTAAAGCAAAATATACAGTATGCAGTTCATTAATTCGCTTCAGCAGTCCAAAACGCATCTCTACCACAATGTCCCTATCATCCAGACATCCATCAAAGTCCCCAACTATCAAAGCAGCAACTTCTGAAGCAGTTGGGAGATTATATCTACGCACGTCTCCCCCTCTTCGACCAATCAATCTTAGTTTCACATTGAAAGGTTCTCTTTCAACTAACAATTCCCTTGCCATTCTGAATGTATTGACCAAAACATTGTGTTCATCTAACATCTCTTTTAGATCAGTCACATTTTCTGCATGGAGAGTATTTATATTCTTTATTTGCCTAAAAACAAAGAATGATTATTATTAATAACATTTTTTAAAAAGTATGAGAACATAAAAGTAATTGATAAAGATGAACTATTATATGTTATAATTATAAAAATTATATAACCTGACGTTCCTAGTGTGATTGTGGATTTCATTATAAGTGTCGTAAATATATAATTGTGCAAATTTAGAAATATTTCCTTCTACAGGTAGAAGACTCCCCATTAGATGATAGTTTTGTCCATGCAATTTAAACACGGGTGGCCCACTTGACTGATATGACGTACAATCAATTTTTCCATCCATCGACGTAAAAGAAAATATATTGCTATATGACTGAATATTTTGTAAAAATTGTCTGCTCTTATCTGAGTTTCCCTTTAATAGCTCATGCAAAACATCCAGAGGTTCTTTCATTGGAGGGAGTTGTATTTTACCCTGTATGCAGCAACCTGAGTATTTAGGATCATTAGTATCTCTTTGAGCTTGTAGACATTCATTGTACCAAAAGAAAGCTCCACAATATTGACAATTGCACGTTGGATCACCAATATCCCAATAATCTAAAAGAAAATATAAAACATTAATGATTGACAAAATGTTTTAAAAATATAAAGGATTATATATAATTTTTTTTATCCGCTGAAGAAAAATTCTACATTATAGACCTTTTATTCAATCACTTCATTGTGAAAACATGAAATGAATGAATTTTTATATAGACATCATGAATAAAATTATTTTAGTATTACTAGTTCATACCATGGTTGATCAGATAAAGTGATGTTTCAGAACCATTAGTCGTAGGAATTAGTTCCGATTGATTAATGATTAAATATTAATGTTGAATTTTGAAGGTATTCAGAAACTCCAGTCGAATTATTTATCATTATCATATTTGTTCCTATACTTGGTACTTCAGTATGAAAGTATTGTGTTTGTGAATCTGCAGTTATGTAAAATAAATAAATAAATAAATAATAATGTATACTACAAATTCAAAATAATAAAAAATTAGCCCTTACCATCTGTAATAGCACCTGAAGGAGGCAGTGTAAATGTTAGTAAAGATGTACCTTGGCTATTTTGTGTTTCTATCAACAACAAAAACACAAATTGTAAGTTTAAATTAATTTATCAATAACTTCATATTTTTCATCAGTGATTAGAAACTAATAGTATGACATATTTTCTAAGAAATATCATAAAATATCTTTTAATTAGCCAAATTGTTCAACAATAGTATGCTAGAAATTAAAAGAATATACAACATCAATTATTAACTTAGCAATAAAATTTCTACTTGAAAAGAACAATGGTGTCAGACTAATTATAAAGTTACAATTAGTATACATATATACTACTAACACACACAATTTACATACCTTTTGTCATGAAATTTTTTTCTTTTGATCCATAATTAATTTTCTTCTTGTTCTAGCTTCTTTTCCTCGATCATCTATAATAAAAAATTATATTAGGTTGTAATGTATACAATTAAAACAAACTTCAATTATCAGACAAATTAGATTGTATGTATTCTCCTTCATCTAATATCTTTAATATATACAACTAATACCCTATTGGAACTTATATTTTTAGTGAAAATAAATAATATCATTTAATGAAATAACTAATATTCCTTTAAATAATTTTAATTTAATCCTTTGATAGACGAACTAAAGCGAACTACTAACGAAGGATTACAAGGATAAATAACCAAGGCTGAGAAGTTGGCCAACATGAAGAACCTCGCCAGGGTTGGCCAACATGAAAAACCTCGCCAAGGTTGGCCAACCTCGTCAGGATTGGCCAACATGAAGAACCTCGCCAGGGTTGGCCAATATGAAGAATCTCGTCAGGGTTGGCCAACCTCGGCAGGGTTGGCCAACATGAAGAATCTCGTCAGGGTTGGCCAACCTCGTCAGGGTTGGCCAACATGAAGAACCTCGCCAAGGTTGGCCAACCTCGTCAGGGTTGGCCAACCTCGTCAGGGTTGGCCAACATGGAGAACCTCTCCAGGGTTGACCAACATGGAGAACCTCGCCAGGGTTGGCCAACCTCGTCAGAGTTGGCCAACATGAAGATCCTCGTAAGGGTTGGCCAACCTCGTCAGGGTCGGCTGGCCAACCTCGTCAGGGTTGGCCAACATGAAGAACCTCGCCAGGGTTGGCCAACCTCGTCAGAGTTGGCCATGATGAAGAACCTCGCCAGGGTTGGCCAACCTCGTCAGGGTTGGCCAACGTGGAGAACCTCGTCAAGGTTGGCCAACCTCGTCAGGGTTGGCCAACATGGAGAACCTCGTCAGGGTTAGCCAACCTCGTCAGGGTTGGCCAACATGAAGAACCTCACCAGGGTTGGCCAACATGGAGAACCTCATCAGGATTGGCCAACCTCGTCTGGGTGGGATTCAGCTCCTCCAGATAAACTCCAGCTACCACCCACAACGAGCTTGACGAGCTACTACCCAGACTCGACGAGCTACCACCCTCGACGAACTCGACGAGCTACCACCCCGATGAACTCGATGAGCTACCCCCGACGAACTCGATGACCTTCCCCCAACGAAAACCCAAAATGTCTAAGGAACAAACCTCAGCAAATACGAAGAGGTGGAAAGGGGGCGACCAGGTCCAGGCCGAGGGGGAGACCTCGCCCCGGGCTCCCCAGAAGAGCAATGCGTCACGACCTCCCCAGCAGGTTTCGGTGACTCAAGAGGAACTGAACCCCACTTTGAGGGACCTCGCCAACATCCCAGACGAGCTCCAACGCAATATTGCAACCTTGCAGAGATTGCAACAAAGGCAGCTCGACGAGCTCGCCCTGGTACCTCGGCGAGCTCCAGCCACTGAGGTCAGGGAGCAAACCAGGCCAACCCAGGGCACTCAGACCCGTGGTCAATATAGCGACCTCCATATCGAGCAGGAGGCGAGCTCCGCCCAAGCTCGCCAGCACAGGGAGCGCACCGGGAAAGCCAAGGTGGTGGAGGAGCCAGCTCCGCATACTGGGCGAGCTTCGGCCTATACCGAAGCTTCCGCCACCCACAAATCACTGAGGAGGGGGGTCCTCTAAGGCAGGTTGGGGCCGAGGTGCGAAGAAAATGAACGAACGGTGGCCCCGGCTAATCAAAAAGGGGAGAGTCGGACCTACAACCTCGTAGGTCCACCCATAATCGATCGAGGAGGCCCACAGCTGATAGGTTAGGCCCCGATGGAGGATGCCAATTCTGACCCATCATGGAGCGGTCACCCCAGAGTGAGGCACCTCGAGGGTATGCGTCCACGAGGTGCACGACCTTCGAACAACCTCCGCCGGAGGTGACCCATACCGACGAGCTGGCTTCGCTGAGAAAGGCCATCGAAGTGCTACAAGCGCACGTAGCAGCCGAATCCGGCGGACCTGACGCCCCCACTCTCCCCACGTCTCCATTAGCACCCGCCATCCTCCGAGAACTGGTCCAAAAGAAAGTCCAGTTACCGGTGATGTCAGCTTACGAGGGCGAATCTGACCCGAAGGTCCACCTGGCCAAATATGCAGACTTCATGATTTCGGTGGGTGCCACCGATTCCACTCAGTGCCGGAACTTCCCACTGACCCTTGGGGACCGAGCTCACCGCTGGTTCTCATCACTTGCCCCGGGGTCAATCCAATCATTCGGCCAACTCACCCAGGAGTTCTTGGCCCACTTCTTCGGGTACGGGTCCTACTTGATCCAGAAGCACCGACTAGCCAACATTCATCAAGGAGAGAACGAAATGGACCAGCAGTACCTGGAAAGGTTCGACAAAATACTGCTGGAAGGCGAGCCGGTGAGCGAGGACACCAAGATCGTGGCGGTGATGGCTGGTTTGAAGTAGGGGACCGAGCTCTAGAAAAAATACACCTGTCTTGCCCAAACACCTACACAAAGTTCCGACACAAAGCAGGGGTGTACGTCGCTATGCAGGAGGCATTACTGAAGGAGGTCGGTGGCACCGGAATGAAGTCCGGGGGCATTTACAAGGCCCCCAGAAATTTGAAGGCATTCGAAGACGGGGACGAATTCAAAGAAAACCTGAACCAAGTGCTGACCGTCTCCGTTGATCATGTATTTGCAGCTGTCAAAGACAGAGCAATGCTAAGTGAACCGAGGCAAATTCAGCAAGACCGTGCCAAGATAAACCCCAACAAATTCAGCGCTTACCATCAGTCCATCGGACACTTCACTAGTGATTGCTGGGACCTACTCAAGTAACTATGGAAATTTTATGAGAATGGTAAGCTGGCCGAGTTTGTGAAGAGGGTCCCGATGAAGAGAACCAGGCAGGAAAGGGGGAATGAGGACTCAGATGACGAAGAAAAAGATGAGGTCCGACATGGCCCAAACAATAGACGTTGAGGACCTCGGATGAGACCAGCCGGAGGCCTAGAAGATGGAAACTGCGCTAAAAAAATGCAGGTACACACGCTTGAAGACGAATGACACCCCTCAGCAGACGAGCCGAACATCCTAGATGTCGTCTCAGTTGAAACTGAGTTGATGTAGGTGGACAACCAACCGGGGAGGATGGAGGTCATCCAAGCAGATGTACCAGTCCAAGTTGAAGAATCGGTACAGATGAAAATTGATGAAGGACCATCCAACCTGATCCCTCAGGAGACGAAGGAAACACATGAACCTGCCCACATTGATGAAGGAAGTAATAACCTCAAACCTTGAGTGGGGTACGAGCCAATGACGAAGCAGAACTAACGGAGGTAGTCATCACCAAGTTGAAGGACCCCTCGACGTCCGATTACAAAGTAATTCAGACTTCGAGTGGGGGCAGGAAGAAGGCGATGTTTGGCGCACTCCGATAAATTTTTTTTTTTTAAGATATGGAAGCTAGTCGGCTAGTAAAGTAAGCAGGCAGATACACGTTGGTGGATGGTCAACTATACAAACGTGGATTCTCTCTACCCCTACTCAAATGCTTATCTGAAAAGCAAGGGTTCGAGGTGTTAGAAGAAATCCACCAAGGAATCTGTAGGAGTCACACTGGGGGTAAGCTTTGACATACAAGACGGTCAGACAGGGATACTACTGGCCTACTCTTCATAAAGACGTTATACTATTCAAGCTCGGAATCCGCAAGGACTCAAGTCCCAAAACGTTATTATTTAAAGCTCAAGGCAAAGGCCAAAGTGCCCAGGTTAGCGAAGGTGTCCTTCTTAAAGGATCACCAAACGCCCACAGCCCAAAGATAAGAAAAAGTTCACAACAGACGATTTAAAATGTTTAAGGCAAGGTTTTTAAAACCCGATCGCCCAAGTGAACAACCAAGCACAACTCGCTGCCCTAAGCGGTGTAAAACGAGCAATTCGCGGTCCCAAGTGGCGTATGCCGAACAAATAAGTGCCAAATAAATAAGTACGATTCGCTGCCCAAAGCGGCGTAAGACGAATGATTCGTTTCCCTAAGTGGTATAAGACAAACAATTGCATACCCATAATAAAAAAATACGAGCTACTTAAAGATAATAATGTGCGGAAAACGAATAGAAGCCAAATTAGAAAAGCAAAGTTGGGAGTTCGCCTACACTCGAGCTCTCACCCACAGGGGCAAATCAGCTCGCCCACACATTAGAAGTATCATGATGTGAACGAGCTGGGGGGCAAATGTTGATAGACGAACTAAAGCGAACTACTAACGAAGGATTACAAGGATAAATAACCAAGGCTGAGAAGTTGGCCAACATGAAGAACCTCGCCAGGGTTGGCCAACCTCGTCAGG
>JAPKLY010000122.1:694399-810536 GCA_026898435.1 Prunella vulgaris
AAGATGAGAATAATAATGTTTATGGAGTTGAAATTTATAGAAGTATATAAAATAAGATGAACGGCTGAGATTAAAAAATTAGACATAGGATTTGATATTATGAATATATTTATAAGATTTATATAAGATATATATATTTATAAAATATTTGAATGTACGGTCAATATTATAACACTTAAATTATAAGGTCGAGATTAATTCTTAATGCCAGAATTAATGAGAATTGAGGAATTTCGAAATCGAGCATTCTGGTTGATTTCATAACTTCGCCTTTATATAATACTCCCTCCGTCCCATAATTGTTTTCACACTTTCCTTTTTCGTCCGTCCCACAATTGTTTTCACGCCCTATAAATGGAAACTATTACTTTAACTTTATCCTCACAATCCAACTAATCTCATTATTTTAATAATATAACTTTACACAACACTCTACTTTTTCTTAAAAGTTGTGTCATCCCAGAGGTGAAAACACCTCTGGGATGGAGGGAGTACTAGTATATCACACGTGCATCTGCAAGGTTTGTATATATTAATATTCATTTTTATTATTGTTATTTTTACATAAAAATGTGTATTCTTTTGTTGTTGAATAAAACGTAAAAATATTATATGCATATTTCGTGCATAATTCGTACATGCATTTTTTGTGCACGATTTGTACATGCATATTTTGTGTATGATCCATACATGCACATTTTTTGTACGATTCGTAAATGCACATTTTTTGAATGATCAGTATGTACACTTCTCGTGACCGATCTGTACGTTCACATTTTTGTAAAGAAACCTTACATGCACATTCAATACAAATTTCTTGAATGATCCCTATGTGTGCACTTTTCTTGAACAGTTAGTCTGTTCATGTGCACGACTCATAGAAATTCAATTAGTAGATTGAGAAGATGAAAATCCAATAAATATCATAAAACTATTTTGAAATCATATTTTATCCATCTCAAAATTCATCTTTTAATTGAATTTCTCTTTTAATATGCACTTATTCTCTTTAACTACATTTTGTGAAGAAACTCAATTGTTAGTTTTACCAAAAAAAAAAAAAAGAGCAAAGTATTATGTGAATGATACACACAATAAATTTTATGGTGAACAACAATTTATTCAAATATTGTAACCGTCCGATGCACGATAATTTTTTTAATATCATATTAAAATACCTGATAAAACATATGAATATACTTATATATGAAATAAATTTGTATCATTCTAGCTACTTGAATTGTACTTTAATTTATAATAGTTAATTCTATATAAATACATCACATTTAACTCAACTTTCAATTTAATCCCCAACTTTACAATTATTATTAAAAATCCCAACCTTTTAAATAATTTCAATTCGATACACATTTTTTTTATTTTCGGCGGAAAACTGACGTGTCTCGCCGGAGCGTGTAAAAAGTTGTCCCGCGGGCTTTCACGTATTAAATTATAGTTCTATTTTTAATTTTTTAGTTTCCACATCATATATAATATATATGGAAAATAACAAAAATCTATAATTAAAAAAGTTTTTTTGAATGAGAAATACGATGAAAAAATATTTTTACACCAGATTCAAGGTAAACTTGAAACGACACTAAAAAAAAGCCTTTTTAATATAATTTTTTGTTATTTTTGTGTATGTGATATATGGTGTGAAAATTAAAAACTAAAAAATAAAAAGGTAATTTAATACGTATATGACAGCGTGACAATCTTTCACGCGCTCCAGTGAGACACGTCATCAATTGCGGGCCAATAAAAAATGTGTATCGAATTGAAATCCTTTAAAAGGTTGAGATTTTTAATAATAATCGTGAAACTCGGGATTAAATTGAAAGTTGAGTAAAAGGTGGTGTATTTATATAGAATTAACCCTTTATAATATAATTAGATATAAACTCAATAAACACATGAATCATAATAATAGAAGATATAGAATATGTATCGTGTATAATACCATCTCATACAAATTTATATTTTTCTTGTTTATTTATAGCTGAGTAATTTTGTAAATGTTCTTTTTATTTTTTTAGATTTAAAAAATTTAAAGATTTAAATATTCTATTAAAAATTTAAAACTCTTAAAATCATCAATATTCTTAAACACATCTAGTAATACATAGTAGTCGAATACTTTTATAACTTAACTTGTAGGAGATGCATTGCAGAAAGTAAACATTTAGGAGCCAATTGATAATATTTTCTTGGAACATAAATTCAAAAGCATAGATATTTGTTTAAGCTTCATTTTGCAACTTCAGAAACTCATAAACTTTAATCATATCCAACTATCATTAAAAATTATCTCTATACCTAGACACAACGCTTTTTCATCAAATAAACATCTCTTTGGGCCACTATTTATTGTAAGTTTCTCTATACAACTTCATCTTCTATCTTGATTGGGGGTAATCTTCAGTTGACACCTAAGAGAAACAAAATCTCATCATTAACTCATTAATGCTTTTATTAAAACCGTAAAAGAATAACTCAGTTATAAATAAGTTTAATACATGATTTCATAATGAATCAAACCAACATTTTCTTGATTGGCTGCATCATCATTCTTGTTAACCTACCAAATATATCATCAACATCAATTAATATTTATTCAACAATAAATTACCTAAATAGTTTATTATTAACATAAACTCATTAACACATACTCAATTTCATTAAATCTTTTTCAACAGACTGTTATACAGGGGAAACACACATATAAAAAATTGTACATAGATGAATAAACTTTAAATAATTACCTTTTCTCGTCCAAAATTTCAAAACATAACAAAATATCTCATCATCAATTAAAGGAGAAAAAAGTAATTTATCAGTTTCTCATCTGTAGTTAATTTTATAACAATTGTTGGTCCCGAAACGATTATAAATCATTGTATGGGGGGAATACACTGATATCAGATTTTTCCAAGAGTTCAAAAAAATGCTCTAACACGCTCAGTCAGGAAGATCCTGATGTTACTCAACAAAACGGATAGTCCGCAGGGGCAGCAGGGACAAGTCAGTAATGGAGTCAGATAGGCTGAGTGTGAGTTGTGTGCCCAGAAGCTCAGTAGAGATAATAAATCTACTGACTGCTCGGAAGCAAGTCAGTTGGACTACTATCTCAGTAAGCTAGAGTACGTGCGGAATGTGAGCCCTTAGTTTCTACTCGTTTTGGTTTCTGAAAACGTTTTCTCTAAGTTTGCTTAGTAAATGGTGGTTAAGGCTGGTGCACAATTTTAAAGGTCAGGATGACTGATTCAGCCTGAAGATCAAAACAATGCAATATGCTCAGTTTAATATGATGACAGTTATGATCCTGAGCAAGAATGTAAATCAGCACACAAGGGTCTTTTTAACATGGTTCGGAGATAACCAACTCCTACGTCCACGACCTGATTTAGCAGGAAGCTACCCTCAAAACCATGAGGATAGTTACTTGGGTTTTACGTGCTAAGGGACACGAATAGCCAACTTCCTCTCTTAGGAATTGACCCATGGGCGTTTTACAAGTCTCATTCCTTCTAACCAACCAATCTCACACCCTGAGTGGTTTGGTATTCTTGGTTTCCAACTAAGGATAGCCCTAGCAATACAAAGCAGTGCTAAAGATTAGAGCTATCAGAACTAAGCAAATACAGAGTGAATCCTACTACAACACTAGGGAAATTTTATTGCAGAGTGTTGTTCAAAGTATGCTTTGAGTGCTTGGATTCTTGAGAGCTTTCACTTGGAAATTTCCCGTTAGCCTTGAATGGTTGCAAGGCTCTCTGTATTTATAGGAGAGATTTGAAATAGATCCGTTGGAGGAGATCCACCCAAATCTTCCTATTTTTAGGGTGGTTGCAGGCTAGATGTACTTGTTGACCTTTTTCCCATGCTTAATCTGGAAAATATTATCCCGCCGTCTGCAACTCTGAGACGCATTAAATGCCGCATTAATTGCTGCGCAGACTCCGTACATGCGTGTCGAAAGGCGATTGGCTCTCCGTTCAAACGGCTAGTTGATCGTCTGACACTTGTCCTTCCTCGTACATTCAATACTCCGAGTTTCTTGTCATTTACTCAGCATGAATGTTTGTCTTTAATGGAGTCCACTGACATTCTCTTTGTCTCTCAGGAGTTAACATAAATGTCAACTGTCCCATAGCATAAATAACATTTTTGCTTTGGACTTACATGGATCAGGTAAACTGACCAAGGCTTAAGTCATGTCTTATGAGCATTCAGCTCAGCCTGATAGGTTATTCAACCCAGTATGTGTAACCTTTTTGCTTTTGACTTACATGAGTCAGATAAACTGACTCAAGGCCTAAGTCAGGTCTTATGAGCATTAAGCTCAGCCTGATAGGTTACATTTACTCTTCACTGACTAAGTTCTGTCCTGAGCATGCTTAGTGTACTCAGTAGAAACATCAATCAATGGTACTCCGAATTGTCTTCAGGATGGATCTTCAAGCTTCGGTCTTCAGCTTCAATTCAGGCAATCTTCAACAAGACTAACTCTGAACTTCTTCAGGGTAAGTTGCACTTCAGACTTCAGGCAATTGGGTCGACTCCAATATTCTTCAGTCTTCAACATATTCCACCTGAACTGAATCCCTAATCTGATTATCCTGAACTAGATAGTCCTGACTAACTGTACTTAGGCAAATCATCAGGGTTTTTGGGATCTAATCAAAACACTCAGATTGTCCCAACAACAATGTACTGGTTATCGTCGTCTACTTACTTGTTCAGTTCTCACTTGTGAATGATCTCCTCAATTAGTTGCATTTGCACCATTTCATTACTAATAAATTCAAATATTCAATTAATTCATTAGTGCAAATGCTCAGATAAAAGTTATCATTTTTTTTGTTCTATTGGTTATCACAATCTATATATTCAACAAAAAATTCAATTGATTCCAACTTTCCTGGAAAAAAAATAAAAAAATTCAATAGTAAGAAAATTTAGAAAATTAATAGTTTGGTTTGGCAGCAACAATCCATAAATTATAATCAATTGCAACTATTTTTTTTTTCAACAATAGCAGAAACCCCTAAATCTCTTCTATATAAAAATAAAAAATAATAAAAAGTAGCAGAACTCCAAAATTCAAAGTGTTAGTGAATTGCACTAAATAATATATCTCGTCAGGGTGAGTATATATATATATACTATTTTAATGAAGTTTTATGTTCTTTTCTCAGTTTTTACTGGGTTATGCACCAATGCCGGTAATATTAGGAGTTTGACTGTGAAAAAATATGAATAGTAATTAGAATTCTGATTTAAAAGGGTAATATAGTCTTTTAAATTTTATTTTGAAATGATGACAGTGTATTTATGAAAAAGGCTAGTGCTAATCAAGGATGAAAATATCGGTATCGACGGAAATATCGGTATCCTGAATTTATGGATATATCGGTGGAAATATCGATATCGAATATCGATATCGGTAAAAAATAGAAAATTCACGGAAATTTCATTAAAATGATGGAAATTTAACATGAAATTTTAGACAATATTATTACTAGTCTTAATACATTAATTGAACTTAAAATCTCAATAAAATGAGAATCTTACAACAAATATATCAAGAAAACATACATAAGACATATAAAACGATACAACAATTGTTCATAATTATTAAATATTACACAACTATTACCAAAATGATGTCCTATGAGCCTCAAATGTAAAAGAAGAAAAACCATCTTGGTCTAAGCAATAATGGTACCAAGTCATCAAATTAGAGAAATTCTTGAAGCAAATGACCCGAGAATTGAGAATTAAAAAAAAATTCCCAAAAATTCTCGAAATTTTCCGAAATTTTGACCGATAAATTACCGAAATTTTCACGATATTTCTCGATAATCTGCACATTTTGAATTACCCTGGACCGATATCGAAATTTCGCCGAAATTTCCCGAAATTTGACCGAAATTTTGGAAAAATAATCGTTCAAGTGAATTTCCATATCGGTACCCTCAAATTTCCGAAATTTCGCCGAAATTTCGCGAAATTTTAATCCATGGTGCTAATAACCCGAGCCCAAATAAAATTAGCACATCAAAATAAATAAATGAGAAAGTTGGGCCAAGATTTCATTAATGGCCCATAAGATTGTACCATCTATTGTAGTCTTGTTCTCTTCCACGGATTTTCAGCGGCCAGGCATCGCTGCCTCCTCCACAACTGAAGGTATAATTGAATCTGATTATATTTTATTAGGGTTTCAAAATTATTTTTTGCAAACGGTTTGCGATTTTGTGAGTAAAAATTAGGCGTCCCTGTGAATATGGACAAAAAATGACAAAATTAGATTCGGATACGATGGTTTAAAGTTGAGTGTTCACTCTCAAGTGCAAGTGACGATTTTACTGTTAACTCGCCAGCAAAATGCTTTTATATATTTATAGATAGATTAAGATAATAATAATATATATATATATATTAAAATGAATAGAAAGATCATGACGTGGCAGAAAGTCCATATAAAGCAAACAAAATCCATGTGGGAGGTAAAGAAAGATCTGTTGGTAGTCACGTGGACTTTCCCCGCTCTGTGGCGCCTCTTCCTCATTTATCCCATCACTCACCACTGCTTCCTTCGTTTCTCCCAACAAACAATATGCTCCAATGAATCCCACTGCTAAGCATCTCCTTGTCTACAGCTGACGTGATTCCTCCAATTTCTCCTGTGTATACACCGGATTCGTCGTTTTTTTACTCTCAGTTTCCGATGAGTTCTCTGCGGTTGTCGAATTGCAGAGGATTCGGCCAGTCAAAGTTCGGAGTAAGGTCCTCGTCGAATCTGCACAAGGCAAATGTTGCTCTTCGCTCTTCAATTTGGGGAAGGGATTTGAATTTGTGTTATGGGGAAGCGAAAGAGAAGAGGCAATGGTCAAGCAGAAGGAATTCTGGGGTTTTCGCGATGTCGTCGTCGTCAACTGAATTCAAGATGAATTTGAATGAATATATGGTGACGCTGGAGAAACCTCTTGGTATCCGCTTCGCTCTCTCGCTTGACGGGAAAATTTTCGTGCATGCGCTCCAAAAGGGGGTATCTAATTTCTTTAGAATTATTTTCCTGTGATTGCATATCTGAAATTTGGCGTTTTTCTTTATTTATTTATTTATTTAAAGGATCGTGATATTGTTAAGTTGGTGGCGATGTCGTTTAGTTAATTTGGTGAAGTGATACTGCAGGGTAATGCTGAGAAATCGAGAATAATTATGGTGGGCGATACTCTGAAGAAGGCGAGTGACTCATCTGGTGGGAGGCTTATTGAGATCAAGGACTTCGGTGATACAGAGTATGACTGCATATTCTTTTAGCTAAAAGTGACTGAAGATTTATGAAATGTAGATTACCACTTTTTCTTTTCTATCTGGATATATCTGTTGTTGTAGAAATGTTAATTTTCAGAGGAAAATTCACCCCATCCATTTCTTTTGTTTGCTACGATCATATGTAGGAGTCTTAGAAAAGAGAAATCCGGTTCTTGTAGCCTTGTCCTTGAGAGACCCGACACCCCTTTTCCAATACATCAGCTCTATCTTATGAATGATTCTGATATTTCATTCAATCGTGGCCGTGTTTCTGTTGCCACTTGGAACAAAACCATGTGTGCTTCAAGTTTGCGGGGTTCAAGGGATGGCAGTGGAAACCCCGGGTTCGTGGTATTTTGCCCCAAGTTTTTAACTCCTCGAGGTTGGAAGTATTTAAGTATTCAGAACAAGAACGGTCAACCACAAGTTAAGAATTCTACTGCTCTGCCATTTAGTCCTCCAGTAGCCCTTTTCACAGAGGAGGCATCTGAAGATGCTGACTGGGGGCATGGAAGCTTTCCTTTAGAAGAGTATGTGAAGGCAATGGAACGTTCTAAAGGGGAGCTCTATTATAATCACGCTCTTGGTATGCGCTATAGTAAGGTGTGCTTTTCAGCTAATTCACATATCATCCTTTGGCATTAATGTCTTGGAATTAAAAAAAAAAAAATTTACTTTTAGCGTCATGGAATTCAATGGAGCCTTTGGCTAGAGAATCATGCCTAAAATTTTTATGCGCAATTTCATCTGTCTGTGGATTTGGCCTGTAAACTTTCTGATGTTTAAATACATTGAACAAAAAGGAAAGCCACACTTCGACTGCAGTAGCTTGTAGTACAAGTTACTCATGTGCCACGAACCCTTAATGCACTTTGTGTGAGGTTCGTGGAACTGGTAATAATTTTATCAGCGTAAATTATTTGTAATATTTCCTGTTGAAATTGTGATAAGTTGACATCTTTTTTTTTTCCACAGACAATCACAAGCTCTATATCAGAGCATATTCTGCCTATTCAATTCACGATATACCATGACCGAAAAAACCGAAGTGACTTATATTAACTTAAAAACCCTTATGTTTGAACTGAGTTTACATTCACCAGCTTCTGCTTACAACCTGTGGCATCTCTATGGATGCTATATTGTATCTTTTACTAAATCATGGTTTCAGGAGGAACTCCTTATATTTGGACTGAGCTTACATTCAATAGTTTCTGTTTTCAACCTGGGGCATCTCTGTGGATGCTATACTGTATCTTTTCCTAATTCATGGATTGAGGAGGAACATCAAATCCCCCAAGCTGATTCTTTTACTTTATTCTTATAGATCACAGAACAAATTTATGTCGGGTCATGTATCCAAACAAAGGAAGATGTAGAGTCTTTGTCTACCTCTGCGGTGAGAATTATGACGTTTTTATCTTATAAGTACTCCTTCTTTTCTTTTCTTTTCTTTTCTCTTTTTTGCAGTTCATTTTAGACCCTATTCAAATAGGATTTGTCTACTATGGCTGGTTTATTAAAAAAGAATAAAAAGAGAAAAATTGTCCTAGCTCGAGTAATCACCTAACATCTGTAATGCCTGCGTCAGGGAGTCACTGCAGTGGTGAATTTCCAGAGCACAATTGAGGCTGCAAATTGGGGAATTGATTCAAACTTAATCAACGAGGCATGCCAAAATTTTAATATCCTTATGATTAATTCTCCAATAAGGTATGCCAGTTTTACCTGTCTGCTTCTTGTTTATATGTTGAATTATAAGCTCACCTCATCAAGTAACTCCATAAGTAAATACTCCTGTGTTTGCTGTGATTTTTTCTACAATATCTTATCCACAGGGATGCAGATTCTTACGATATGAGAAAAAAACTGCCATTTTGTGTGGGTCTTCTGCTACGTTTACTTAAGAAAAATCACCGTGTCTATGTCACTTGCACAACTGGGTTTGATCGATCACCTGCTTGTGTGATTGCATACCTGCACTGGATGACAGACACTTCGCTACATGCAGCTTACAATTTCGTTACAGGATTGCATTCATGCAGGCCTGATAGGTATTTACTTCTAGCAGTCAATTTTGAATGCTTTGTTATAAAGAGACATATCTTCAAAGTATGTGCGATTTTTGGAGTATATAGGATGTTTAACAAAACAAATGATGAATCTTTTCAACTATAGGTATTTCTAACTCTGTAATATGCATTGAAATAAGATACTAAATGCAGGCCCGCAATTGCCTGGGCAACATGGGATCTCATAGCCATGGTTGAAAATGGAAGACATGATGGACCTTCGACACATGCTGTGACCTTTGTGTGGAATGGACATGAGGTAAGAAAATTGTGTTTAATGTCGAAGAAAAGATTTATGGGAGGAATGGGCCTTTGCAGAATCATATTCATGATAATAGTATGTGTTAGTATCTTATTCTTCTTATGGTTGAACTGTCTTTCGGTTTCAGGGAGAAGAAGTATATCTAGTGGGAGATTTTACTGGGAACTGGAAAGAGCCAATCAAGGCAGTGCACCAAGGTGGCCCAAGATATGAAGTTGAAGTTAGACTTCCCCAGGGGAAGTAAGTACCACTAAATATAGAATCATAAATGAGGGTCATTGAACTTACCAGTTGCTTTGTATGAAGACTTTGCATCGCCTTTACTGAATTCTCAGAAATTCTCTATAGTGTTCTTGTTGACAAGAATTGAGTTCTATTTCTCTCCGACACTTTTTTTTTTCCAAACGACAGTATAAATTGTTGGTTCTTACAAAAATAAAAAGCTTAAAAAGTATACTCCGTGAACCATAACGTGTCCCATAGTTTATGATTCTATTTTTATTTTGTTGTTAATCCCATTTGTACTGAATATCATATCATGTCCAAGGTATAATCTGAGTTTGCATTTACAAAAGCGTATTTGTTTTTGTACTGAATATCATATCATGTCCAAGGTATTATCTGAGTTTGCATTTACAAAAGCGTATTTGTTTTTGGCAGGTACTACTACAAGTACATAACTAGCGGGAACTGGAGGCATTCATCCACTTCACCTACTGAAAGGGATGAACGTGGGAACTTAAACAATGTGATTATAGTAGGTGATACTGCCAGCGTGAAACCTTCAGTTCAACAACAAAAAAAGGTATCATAATTTTAAAACAACGAGGAAAGAACATAAATAAATCGTAAATCAATTTTATATAGTCTAGCACTCTAGCTAGTCCTTTCAATATTTTACAAAAATGAGAAAATCTTGACAAAAACTTGTATGAACCTGAGATATGTGAACTCTAGTTACTCCATTGATCCTACTCAGTAAACTTTTAATGGATTCTATTCACAAGCTTTTATTAGACCCATTTTTTGTATTTGAATAAAAATGAGATAGAGTTCACTCACACAAGTGTGATTCAAAAATCTTTTCCAACTCTAATAATATGTTGCATCGTTCTTTTATGCCATCAGGACGCAAACATTGTGAAGGTGATCGAGAGGTCATTGACTGAAAATGAGCGGTTCATGTTGGCAAAAGCAGCTCGATGCGTTGCTTTTGGTGTCTGTCCTATAAAGCTAGCCCCAAAATGAGAGCTTTTATTGTCAGCCTTTCCACATTTTTACCAGATCGTAAGATAAACATATCCTTTTTATTGCAAAGAATGAACAGAAGATATATATACATTTATAGCACACAGGCTCTACATTTAAGAATACTGATTGTAGAGAGTCAACCGACACGTTCAACGTCCATACTTGTTTGATTGCAAAGCCAAATTGTTCTGCTGCACAATTGTTTCGAGGCCAGGCCATGTATTCTTACAATTCCACGAAGTTCACAATGTATTAAAGCAATATGTTCTTATAGAAACCTAGTCCTGTCTGTTATGTGTATAAAGAACATTCCCCAAATCCCTGTTAGATTATTGCTAGATTGAAAATGTAATCTAAATTTCTTTCTTTCATTCTGTTTTGGTACACAAGAATCTTATATACTCCCTCCAGTCCTGTAGGAATTTGCACCCCACTGGACGGCACATTTTTTAAGAAAAATGTGTTTTATATATAAAGTAGTGGCATATGGGTAAATATGCGTATAGATTTGTGAATGTGCATGTAAATCAATGTTATTTTTTTAGTAGTGTGTAAATTTGTGTGAGACGTCCAAATAAGGAAAGTGTACAAATTTCAGTTGTACAAAGGGAGTATATTTTAGTTAATCAATTGGTTTTGTTTCATATATGATGCAGAATATCGTGAGCTCAAAGTAATTTAACTGAATGTGGCAAATAAGCAAATACTTTAGTGGGCTGGTCTCATTTACTCATGTTATGTTATAAAGATATGTAGGTTTATGAAGCTCATCTCAATCACATCTTAAAAGAAAATATGATTCAAATACCAAATTGAAAACCCATCTCATATGGCAGTGTGCATACAAGACTCTCAATTTTATAATAGATGACCCTATTGAAGCAGGGCAATGGGATGAAAAGGATTCCATTTTAATTGAATATAATAAGTAATATTCCCATCCTTCAAATTTTTTTAATTATTTTCATTTATCATCCTATAAATATCTCTAAATACATCTTATAATATTGTATATTTTACTAATATTGATTAATATATTCTCATTAAAAATAGAAATATCACAGATTGATACAAAAGTAATGTAATATTTTTAAGTAGATACAAATTTTTTGCATAATAGTGTAAACCATTAGTTGAATAATAGAGTTATTTTTTTGCATATTGTACTTATTTGAAAATAATGTATTATTTTTGTATCAATACGTGACTGACCCTTAAAAATATTATTTTATCCATTTAAATACTATACATCAATTTTCACTTATATTTAGATAAAGGAAAATGAGAAAATAAAAGTGGTATAGAAGGGAGTACCAAATTGAAGTATAATTCATCGACATCGATATTTACCGATATTTTTTTAAAAAATTCGTTCCAGAGGATATCGGCGAGAAATCCAAAATATTGAAAATTTCATCCTTGGGTATCAGGGGTAGATTGGTAATTTGGGGGTGTCATCAACTTGTGTGTGTGAATGTGGAGAGGATGTCATAACAATGTTCACATTACTTGGAACTATGTCGAAAGGATGTGTCATAACTTGGAACTACTTCAGCCCTTAAAATACAAAGCTTGCTTGCTGCAATCACTTAGAACCATTTTCTTCTCCCACTATTCAATCATATATCAATTGACTTTTGATATTTGATGAGATGAAATTAATATTATTGGGGGCTGTTATTAATTTCCATACCCCACTTGGTGCTTATGATGAAGCTAGCTGCTGCTGGATGTGTTCCAAATTTTATGCACTGGCTTACTTATATACAAATGAAGGATTTCCCAAAAAAAAAAAAAAAAAAAGGTAAAGGGTATGTATCAACTAATCTTTTTTTTTATTCTGATGCTTCAATAATATTGACAAAGTATTTAGTCATATACTTTTCGTTTAATATATATATCAAACTTAAGTGTTTTTTTAAAAAGTTAGTAAAATTTTAACTTTTCAATAATAATTAATTTAACTTTTCTAAAATTCATTTAAATTACACGGGAACGTTAATTATACACACAATAGTGAGGCTATATAATTTAATTAATGCATCTTGGCGTCCTTCCCATACATTGAGTTGATTTGATGAGCATTTTTTATTTTTTTTGTGAAATATATAAATTAATGGAGGCTGAAATTCCACACTTTTTTTTTTTAATATTAGGAATCAAATTTAGGAAAAATCTTGATCATTGACAAACTTTTATAATATAGCAATCTCGATTTTTTGTTTATTTTTGTTTAATAAGTACTTGTTATAAAATGAAATTCAAATTTGAAGAGATCATTTACTGGCAAAACATTTGTTCAGAAAAAAAAAAAGATAAAGAAGAGATGTGAAGCGGCATTGGAACCAAGTTTTAAAGATATGCCCTTATCCTTTTATCATCTTTTTTCACCCCATCTTCATCACTCTACGCTGCACCTCATATTAATATTAAATTAATTTTCTTTTCTTTTCTTTTCTTTTTTCCATTTTTCTAAATATTCTTTCTGCGTCACAAAATTGATCATAAATTTATATATCTCCTGATTGATTACGTGTCGCTCCACAATTGGGTCTCTTCCAGATTTTTTCCATGTCAAATCTACGTACTGTCGTTGTATTTAAAATAATTAATAAAATAGAAATATTTGATTAATGGATTAATATTAGTCGATACGATGATATATAATTATTTTTTGCATGTTTTATATTTTATGCTTGACGATGAAATGTATCATGCGCGCGTATTATACGTTTACTTCCTAAATTAAGGAAATCTGGTCAATAATTATATTTAGCTAGATAAATGTTACACTTTTTTTTTTCACACACATTATAAAAATAATAAATGTATATTTGTAATAAAAAGTAGAAGCTATTAAAAAATTAAAATGTTGAGACTCGTGACATATTATTATTAATTTAATTTATATATAAAAAAGAAAATAAATAAATAAATGTGGCCATTAAATAAATAAATAAAAAGAAATTTGAGGCCCAAAATTGAAATGTAATCTTGATGGTAATAGAACGCTGTGGTTATTAACACTCAGGCATCGCTTTCATTATCCTAAGTATGCACATGCATGCAATTCTCAATATAAAGGCACTCAAATGAAGCTCCAATTGCGCAATGTCGACCATCAACGGCTGCATCTCCTCCCAACTTTTCACCGCCACCTCCGCCCAATCTAGAGCCGCCTTCCGCCCTGTCGCCTCCGCTCGTCTCGGCTCCTCCTCCCCCCCTGCTCCCCCCACTCTCATCCGTAACGAGCCCGTCTTCGGGGCTCCTGCACCCATCATCCACCCACTTCTGGTACACTCTTTCTCCTATTTTACGGGATTTGGATCTTGTATTGTACAATACACTCGGTACAAGTGCATTTGGACTCAATGCTGCCTACATAGCATTGTGCTGTGAATGCATTCCTATTATTAGTTAGATATACGGGAGTAAGTTTTGTGTGCACCAAGTGTACAGTATAACTTAAATGTAATTTTAAAAAATACACAAAATACTATTAAAATTTCTTTTCAGTAGTAAATAATTTTTTAAAAAAATATACTTAAATTGCATTATGCACCAGGTATATATATATATATTGTGGCGTATTAATTAATATTTTCTTGAATTTGTTAGTGAATAAACTTGGCAATATTTTTTAGAGGAAGGTTTCTTGTTTCTCTCTGTATATAGATATTCCATTCGATTAGTTGTCATATAATTGTTTTATGGCTGTTGCACTTACACGTATAGTCATTGAATGTCCCAATTTGAGTAAAATCCATAAAAACAACTTTTTTGAAATTAAATATATTTCTAAATTAATGATTAAGAAGCACGTACGCCACTTGCACATACTATTAGTTAGGTGAAGCATCACATGAATGCGCATGCACAAAATTAATACGTGGGATTTTATATATATTTTCTTTAGAGAAAATACGTGGCATTAATGTTTGACTGTCATAACAATATTAATGTTAACGCAAAGAGTATATATTTAATTACATGCATATATATAAGAATACAAAATTAAAGAAACATTTTTTATCTTATTATTACTCAATTTCAATTTCATTGAAAATTTGCAGAAAGTAGACATGGCAAACGACTCATACGACGAAGCCATTGCTGCTCTCCAGAAGCTTCTAAGGTTTGCTATATATATATATAAAGAATTGAGTTCAGTATTTTAGTTTTATTATCAATATAGGGAAAATGCTTATAAATCCGTCCTTTTCACCTTTTTTCTGTCTTCTATATATATTTTCATTTAATTCTACATTTGTGCCTCGACAGGTTTTTCTTAAAAAAATCTTTTGCTGTTTTTTAATAGAATAAAAACAAAAGCCAAGAATATATAAATATATATATAGATATTGACGTGAAGGGAATAAAATAACTAAATAAAGTAGATAGGAGGAAGCTGGCTTGTGAAACCTGTATATATATATATGTATGTGTTTTGCCATTAATATACTATTTATATAAAACATCAACAATAGTTCTTTTATTTTGATTACGGGTTGTTGAATTATTGCCTTGGAATAAATCGAAGAAAACGGATTTATTTTGGTGAAATCTGAGTCATGTATATATATTATCATTATTAAAAAATTAAATTAAATTTTTATGACTATGATAATTTATATGAATAACAGTAATATAAATTTCTTTATTTATTTTTGTGTTATTTATATGATTTCTGCAAATTATTATATATTTATATTGTTGAAAGATTATATGACAACAAATTAATTAGTGGCATGTTGGGTTGGGTAAATGCAGTGAGAAGGGAGAACTAGGACCGGTGGCTGCCGCCAAAATTGATGCAATCACGGCGGACCTCAAAACAGCAGACGGCGGTGCCGCCATCCCGGAGTCCGTTGAGAGATTGAAAACCGGCTTCATCACCTTCAAAAGAGAGAAATATGAGTAAGCCAACATATATATATATATATCAATTACTTAATTTCCAAGTAAAATTAAAAAATGTCAAATACATTTTAAATAAATAATTTGAATTTCTAACATCCATTAATGTCTTAAAAATAAAAAAATCAGGAAGAATCCAGCTTTGTACGGTGAACTCGCCAAGGGCCAGAGTCCCACGGTAAATTTAATTTGTTTTCCTAATTGATTACTAAAGAATTCCATTCCCATCTCATTTAAAAATTCGAACTTATGGCATCAAAATTCGAACTTATGGCATCAGTACATGGTATTCGCATGCTCGGATTCGCGTGTGTGCCCGTCGCACGTGTTGGACCTTCATCCAGGTGAAGAATTCGTCGTCCGCAACGTTGCTAACTTGGTTCCACCCTATGATAAGGTTCAATTCTTTAGCCAATCAATAATGTACTAATTAATGTTTCATAAATTAATAGTATATATTTTTTCACGTGGTATTCTAACATGTTTATTAAATTAAACAGCTCAAATACGCAGGAGTTGGATCCGCTGTTGAGTATGCTGTTCTGCACCTAAAGGTGAAACATTAGCAGTAATTTTTGTTGACTAGTAAAAGTACAGGTTAAAAGAAACAATTACCGTTAGTAATAAAATATTTCAACAGGTTAAGGAAATTGTGGTGATTGGACACAGCGCCTGTGGAGGAATTAAGGGTGTCATGTCCTTCCCATACGATGGATCATCCAGCACGTGAGTCTTTCTAATTTCCTTTATTTATAGTAAATTAATTTAGTAAAAATGAAATACGAGATTGAAACGAATGATCAGAGACTTCATCGAGGACTGGGTGAAAATCGCCTTGCCTGCAAAGAACAAGGTGTTGGCAGATCATGCAGAGAAGCCTTTTGCTGATCAATGCACGGCTTGTGAAAAGGTAACAAAAAACATACTACAATTCTAATATTTATGTTATATTTTTGCTAAATAAATAGTGTACTTACAGGAGGCAGTGAATGTTTCACTGGGAAACCTTCTGTCATACCCATTTGTAAGGGAAGGTTTGGTGAAGGGGACTCTTGCAATAAGGGGAGGTTACTATGATTTCGTCAAGGGAAGTTTTGAGCTGTGGGGACTCGAGTTCAGTCTATCGCCAACTCTCTCTGTATGAAACCGAAACCATTAAGTGATGACACCTTCTGTTCTTTTTCATCATCCCAGAAATCTCCTCTTGTATTTTTCCGGTTATATATTAATAAGAAAAGAGGAGGATCGGTATCGGTTGAGCCTTTTTTTCTGTTGTACAATAACATGTCTCTTTCTCTTTTTTTTCTTTAATGAATGGAATAAGAGGTTGTAATTTGCAGTTTTATGTATTCATTGTGGCAACTTCTGTGTGTTTATTTGGTTGGCTTTTGATAGGTAAAAGATGTGGCCACAATACTGCACTGGAAGCTCGTGTAAGAACATTGTTATGAAGCCATTCTGCAGAGATCTCTGTATTCTTTTTTCTGTAGAAGCAACACCTTTTCTAAGTTTTTTTTTTTTTCTTCAATACATGAAATCACACGAGAACCCCTGTGTTCAATTTTTGTGTTCTAATTTCATCAATACATGTCACGCGTATAATTTGACATCACCAACGAACACATGACGTGTAGTGATGAAATAGATCCTGAGAATCTGAGATGAAACATAAAAATGATAGCCTGGGAAAAAAAATAAAGAAGTGCACGCGTGCGCAAACACACACACACACACACACACACACACATATATATATATAATCAGAACATTCCAATTAGCTAAGGATGTATTAAAGAACCTTTTGTTTAGCTGATACTTCAATTTCTCTTTAAAGTGCAGGAGAATAAAAACACAGACATTGGTGAACAAATTAATTTATTTCCCAATTGAAAATATTAGGAAAAATAACCCAACATTAAATAGTAAGAATATTCAACGAGTAGCTGAAGAGGAAATCTACTGAAGATTACAAAATTTTATTCAAGGGTCTCAATTCCTTGGGCATGCCTTCAAAATTACCAGAATTAATATCTGATTCAAGTAGTGGTCTTTTCCCACTCTTCCAATGGATGCCTTCAGCTAAATGCTCTTTGCTCGGTGTCAGCATCACATAATTAGGATCTGCCCTTTCGTAGCTGAGAAAAAACGACGGGAGGATATCAATTTAATTCAGAGGAGAATTGAAGCATTCAAATATTAGGTACTAACTGAACTTAAATCAGAAGTATGGCGAGGAGGAATAATGCTGACCTTGCTTCACGTATATTGTCAACGTTTAATCCAAATCCCAATGTGGTACATCCCCTGGTGCGATCTCTAACGGCTGTACGAGAAAATTTTGTCGACAAGTGATAATGCCACATCAGCATGCGGTATATAGGCTTATGCGTGCATCTGTGTATGTGTGTGTGCGCACACATTGATGTACTAAATGGGACAGAATCTCATTGATAGATACATTAGCAAGTAGGGAAAAATACAAATCTAAATACAATTCAGGAAATTACAGTAGACGACACATACCTGATACGCTTAATGTAAAAGAAGGTTTCCACCATGATTTGAAAGCTAAAGATATTGATGAGCTCAGAGGCCCCAATTTTCCCTGAGGAAATAACAAAATATATCTTAAACCAAATTGTTCAACAAATATTAACACAGATTATGACCTATTTAGCTTAGATGATACCTTTAATAAAAAGTTTTTATTGGCTTGCCAAGATGCAGCCACTTGAAAACTGGAATCATGAATGTTGTTTGACGATTTGTCACTATCCATCCTTCAGGAAAAAAAAAAAAAAGCATCGGATGAACTCTATATTTTACTTGTTTCAGAATTTATATAAACTACAAGGCTTTGAACAAAAATTTGCAGTACTTAGTTTGCAACTCAAAGCCAAAGTCGATGTAATTAGTGATTCCAACTACTTCTTTTTCCTCGATTGGATTTTTAACCTGTCCCATGGAAAATAGTTGTCAGTAAACACTATCCAAATTTATTGCATCCAGAAAACAGATCAACTCAAATATGTAATGTGGGGAAATTTGTTTAACGCTGTCCCAAATTTATTGCATCAACAGAACAGATAAACTCAAATTTTGTTGGGTAGAAGGTTACCAAGTGAAAATGTGAATATGAACACACACGTTGGCATAGGAGAAGAGCAGGGACAAACTCAAAAGCATACAGAGAGAGGGAGAGAAAAAGAGGTAGAGGTAAAGAGAGAGAGAGGAAGAGACCCGTCTTTGGACCACCACGTGTTGATAGAAAGAAGCAATAAACTGCAAAAAGATTCAAAGAAAAAGTTGTAAGTGGTATGCATACAACACTATAAATAACAAGATGAAATTCTAGAATAATCTTTTAGGCAGGGAATAGATCTCCAGATAGTGCCATTCTAAGATATATGACATTTGTAGAAACAGCAAGCATTAATTGAGCATTAGCCAGTGTAATTCATTTATCATGATAATGCAAGTGCGATGTATTCCCTTGTAGATCTGTAAGCAAAATTTGACTACCTCACAACCCGCAAATCATCCTCCCCCATACTATCATACGGCTATAAACAAGAGCTTAATAGGTAATACGATAAAATAACATAAGTTAAAAAGTAAAATGGCTGGATATAGCATATGCAACTTTTGTCAATAAATTGGTATGTTATTCAGAAAGAAAATCATTGCAGATATTATTAAATGCCAACTGAAAGGTATCTCAGCCGCTGTCTCTTTATTTGTTGTAGCAATTAATCTGATAAGGCATAATTTTTATCCACAATTGGACAATCACTGCTCATATTCCACTTTAAGATGTCCGGTATAGAAGGCACAGCCATGTAAAAAATTTGTACAAGTTGATTTTGATGAAAATGAAATTTATATCCATATTGAAAATAATAAGCTAAATAAGATGTAACTTTAACATATGAAAAACCTGTGAATTTCTAGCAAGTTCAAGTCCGAAGTTGAATGATGGGCTCAATGGACTGCCGGATCCTAGCCCATAACCAATTGCACAGCTCCAATTTGCTAAGTTATTGTATCTTGCCCCATCTTTGCTTCCAACTACAGAAATGATGAACAATTTAAGTGTCACTCACCATTATAATTATTTTGAAATGTAGAGGAACTCAGAGACAGCTGTGCTTATGTTCTGTTTTCATAGTCGCTGTTCCTTTGTTTTCAAGGATTATATAACTAGAAAATAACTCCAAACAACACAGGACCAAACACAATGGTAAAAGAGCATACCTATGACAGCTATTGAATGCAACATAGTGAGCATCGTGAAAAACTAATAATGTTGTGAATGCAAGACTAGCATAAGTTTTAGGTAGCTAAACAAACATGACTAAATAACTTGATTAGAAGGAGCTTATTTTTAAAGAGCAGATTACCTCCTCTCAGTACTGTTAACCATGCATTGGCCCTAAGGGCAAAACGTATTCAGTTGCACAAAAAAGGGACACAAGTGAGACAAATCACAACTGCAAAAAATTACTCTGTATCTTTTAAACAAATGGCTTGAAGTCCTTTGAGTTCACAGTACAGCAAGGTGTAAAATTGTTACATATGTTTCCTAATAGGTACTGTGGAAGAAAGGAAATCAGTATTAGTGCCTAATATACTTACATTTTGGTTCATATTGCACACCAGCAGTTAACCTTCCCATCTTGCTCACTAACCATGCAGTTTTTGGGAGTTCATCACCAGCTGGAAGGAAGGAAAATAATTAAAGTCAAGAAAAACTGTCTTGTTTGCATGTGAAACAATACAAAGAATTTTATTTTTTTGTACATTATATAGTAAATATGATGATGGGGAGATCGACTTGATATATGTATTCAAAGGAGTTCTCCAACATGTTAACATGCTAGAGTGGATTATGAAATAGTTACTGTACAAGAGGACACAAAAAAAAACTATAAAAAAACCTTGTATATAATAAAATATAAATATGGATGTCAGATAAAGTGGTATACCAGAAAACGGGACTAGTGTAGCTCCAACTGACAGATTTGTAGAGCCATATCTCAAACCAAAAAGGCCATAATCCTCAGAAAATTTTCTGAATGAGCAAACCTCAAAGATGTCATAAACATAGACAAGTGAACAAGTATACATCATCTTTTTATTTTTATTAAAAATCTTGAAGGTAACCTTTCTTTCAAAAGCACTGGGAGGAAGCCAAATGCGCCAAATCCAAACTTGGGGTAGTACGCACAGGCTCTCATCAGCAATGTCCTGAATGAGCCAAAGATAGATATATTTAATACTGAATTGTTCTTAATACACAAGCCGATAAATAAAAATTCAGACGAGCTTGGTCCTTACGGATCTGTGTTTGAAACAAAGAGATCGGCGAATGTGTGAGGATCATCTACATCACTATAAAGAAACAGCGGACATTCATTTGAATATCATCATGAACTAAATGACGTAACACTTGAAATCACATGTATTTAAACAATTCCAAAACCTTTGCCAACGAAACTGGGCATTTCCCACAAGTTTCTCATCCGGATCTGGCTTGGGATTAAGTGGACCACCAACCTGAAAATGCTAAGGAACACTTAACATAATAACTATAATGAGACGTAGTTAATAGCAGCATATATCTACTTGAAGTAATACACTTAGCTTTTATTAAAAGGACAAGGACAAAATCTAAGTCATGAATGCTTCAACTCATATAAGGAAATACTAACCACGCAAAAGAAACCAGTGCATATTTGTATACAGGTATGTATTAATCGTTTTTCTAACCATGCAATAGAAGGAACCAAGACTTAGAGCATCTTCTAACAACCAAAGCACCCAAGGAATCGCTAATGATTGAAGTAATAAATGACCTACACCATCTTTGTACTCATGTATTATTTAATCCTTTCGGAGAAGAAAAACTGAAATCGTGAAACGTAAATTTGCATTCCAAGCTTTTGAATCACCTTAGTGATTGTAGACTGGAAAAAATTGATAACAAAATCACAACCGTTCCAGTAATTAAATTAAGGATACAGTGGCAATCAAATCGACATGCGGATCATCAATAGGCTTAAGCATAATTCTCGTTCTGAACTGCTTTGCCTCTTCAAAATAATCCTCGAACAGGCATCTCAGAGCCAGCTTTCCGAATAACAAGTCGTACGATGATTCCAGCATTCTACATTGCCATAAAATAGCTCTTAAATCTTAACCAGAGCTCAATTCCCCAAAAGAAAAACACACCAAAAAATAAAAACATAAAAAAAAAAAGCAAAACAATTAGCTTGTAACTGCGACAAACAGCTTGAACCTTGTACGGGCGGCGAGAGGAGGGAAATCAAAGAGCGGCGGAACCAGCACCATCGGCGGCGGTGGCGGCGGCTTTATTTCGACGTTTCCCATCTCCGGCTAGTTGCGAATTTTCTGTGAAATTGAACTGAAAATAAAATTACGAAAAGATGAGAAATTAGAAAGGCAAGTGGCAGGTGTGAGTGTGCAGTACCAGCGAGGTTTGTTATTTTCGGGGCGAAAATTTCTCATACCCTTGACATGACCGTTTCAGCAGAAGGTACAACTTTGACACGTGCCATCGCGTGTGATAGATTTTATTTGGGCTCAACATTTTATTGCTAATTGGACCGGCCCGTTAAATTATGGGTTAGCCTGAATATGAATTTGGCCTTTAGGTCCAACTTTTAATTTGTGAAGGCCGAGCTGTTGCAATCAATTTTTTTTTTTTTTTGGATGGATCAAATATGAATTCACTCCGATAGTCGAAAATGGATTGAAAAAACGCAAAAAAATCATTTGGGGCATTTGTTCGACTCTGGTTGTTCAAACAAATGCTATTAGTCGAAAATTTTGTTCGAAAAAAATATTTTGAAATTTTTTGTTCGGAAATTTTGGTGGAACAAATGCAAAATATTCGAAAAAAATATTTCCAACAAAGTACAAATATTCAGAAATTTTTTCCGAACAAATTACAAATATTCGGAATTTTTTTTCGAACATTTTGCATTTGTTCCACCAACCAGTGTGGAACAAATATGTTCAATTTTTTTTTAAAGAAATGGTTCGAAAAATGTACGAAAAAATCGTTAATGTGCATATGAAGAATTACTGAGTTATTATAATCTTGTATGAAAATCATGTTGACGAAATAAAATTTTTTATAACCTTTTTGTTGGATAAAATATGGTTAAAGAATTGTGGAGTGAGAACCATTCAAATTCTAGGTTTTGAAGGGGAAGGGTAAACTAATCTTTTTTAATTGTGAAATATATATAAAAGGTAATTTTGTCTTTTAAAATTTATTTTCAAAAAGAAGAGGGGGGGGGGGTTTGGTGGTGAAGTATTCAATAAAGAGGGGAGGGAGAGGAATATCTTGATCCATTCTTCAGTGCAAATGGTGCACAGTGTAATTGAATTTTTTATTTTGATTTTTTTAAATGAGTCAAATTTTAATTAAAATGTAATTAAAATTGTACAACTTGCATCATATGCAATAAAGCATGACTCCTCCATGATTATATGGAATCAAAACTATATATTACTTAGTTTTATGTCCAATTTAAATCTTAAAATTTTTCAGTATAGATTTATACTAATATAATATCCATGCAAATCAACTTACATCCAACTCAAAATCAAACTATTCAAATCTAAATATAAACGGATTATTCTACAAATTTTATCTATTTCAGTTTTAGAGTCGTTTATACTGTGAAATTTTTTAATAAGAATCTTATCTCATGAGAAGATAGTGAATTATAGATCTTTTTCGTCTTTTTGCACGTTTTTCAAATTCAAAGCAAATTGACCCAAAAGTAGATGGGTAATTGTAGCATGCAAGTAAACGACCCAGTAGTATCGACCTAGGACAAGAGAGAGCTATGGATCCCCGAAGTCATATGTTGGCATAAGTATTATAGCAACAAATTCGGTTTTTAAACTAGCAATTGTAAATAACAAACAAGCAAAAACAAGCAAATTATCCTAACTTCGATTAGAAGTGCGAGGTGAGAAGTATGATTTGGGTGTTCTCCTCACAATTTTCGATCAATGATTCTTACGAAAAGACTATCTCTCCTTTGCTATGTTTTAGGAATGTACTAGAGGCTACCACCAAGCATTTGAAGATCAATCCCTTTTGAGGCTTAGGTGATCAAGCAACTTGACAAGCACATACGGTAGTGAACTATAGGAAGGTTCAACACGGTTACTAATCCCTACAATTCCCCTCTCACTAAATACTCTAATCCTCGATTAAAGAACCTAGTATCTATTATGGGTCATCTAAGTCATCTACCCCCTCTCGGTGTAGTAGATTACTATGAGAATCAAATTAATCAAACAAACATTTCACACAAAATCAATTAAGTAAACACCCAACTCTCATTGAAGCATCTACCCACCAATTAAGAGTAACTCAATCCATTCAATCAATCTAATTAAGATAAACACCACAATAAAAGCAATAAACCAATCACATAGCAAATTCAAGACAATCAAGTCATAATCACATCAATTTCCATTGCAATTCAAACACTCAAAGCATGAAATGATTAGCCCATGGCTAAAATCAACATAACAATGAAATTAAAGCTAGAATTAACAAAACTCATAATGAATTGAAAGAGAATCTTGCTAAGATGAAAAGATATTACCAATAGATTGATGAAAATGCAAGAAATAGCAAAAAACAACATTAATCCATGAATCCTCCAATGGGTCTTCCTCAAAACGCAAAAATAATCGGATACGAAGCTAAAACTAAGTGAATAGAACAAAGCCCAATGCTAATTCATAAGCAAAATTGAAACCAAAAGTTAATTCTCAAGCTAAAGTATGAAAAATGTGGAAAAGAGGCAAAAGTAAAGAGAGGTTTCTATCTCTCAAATTTGAAATGGAAGGGTATTTATATGATGGATAAGTGGGGAAATCTGTTTTGCGATTAAGCCCTTCAATTCTTCCAACATTTCACTAAAACCCCACTTTTTCCGCATCAGCACGGGTCGTCAGTTAGAGCACGTGTCGTGCCTTATGTGCTGACCCATGCATAATTCTTCGAATTAAGTGTTCCAGATGAACCAACTTCAGCACGGGTCGTGCTTTAGTGCTAACCCGCGCATGTTCAAAAACAGAATAACACAAGCATGGTTTGTCTCCATGAGCACGGGTCGTGCTTTAGTGCTCAACCGTGCAAGTTCAAAAACAGATTTTCACAAGCACGGTTTGTCCTTATAAGCATGGTCGTGCATTATGTGCTGAACCGTGCATAATTCTTCGACTTGTGTGTTCCGAACAAAAATCTTGAGCACTGATCGTGCATTAGGTGTTGAACCGTGCATGTACATTTTCAAAATGAACTAGCACGGTTTGGCCTTTAAGCATGGGTCGTGCATGCACATTTTTCCACTTTCTTCAAAAACTTCATTTTCTTCCTCCTAATACCTACAAATTTAACTTTTCTAGCCAAAACAATGAGAAACACAAATATGAGGGTTAATCAATCAAATATAACTTTCAATCATGATAATAATACAATAAATGCATCAAAAATGATATGAAAATGGACACAATCAATTATAGATTTTAGTTAGATTAAATTATTAAAAATGATTTTGTTTACATCTTAAACCACTTTGAAGAGCTTAATCCATCATTAACTTGGATGCTCAACTACGATTCCAAAAGCATTGCTTGAAATTTGAATTTGTGTCAAGTTTCATATCCAAAATTATTTGATTGCAAATTAGAAAAGGCCTAGATTAAATGTATCCACAAGTGTATGGAGTGCACATACTTGTTGAGTATCACATTTAAAGATGAGTACACTCACATAATTTTTCCACACATTGCCTTCACTCTTAAACCTAAATTGTAGTGTTAAAAATACGGCAAAAGCATGCACCCACCAAGAACGAGAAACGCAACGAAATTTATCGCCGAAATTGAACCAGTCGTCGCGCCACCATACATATTTTGGAAAAAAATGTCAAATTTTAGTAAATATTTCGGATAAAAAGTCTAGTATTTGTATTATTTTTGGTAAAAAAAATTGAAATTTTTCACAAATTTCGGCTTTATTTTTTCAAAAATTTATCATTTTTTCAGCATATCAGAGTCGAAATTCTTTCATACGAAATTTTCTCAAGTTACGCAAAAAGTAAATGTACACCATTTTTCTCATCATATTATCAATATATAACAAAACTTATTACGTAAACTAGAACTATATTCATATATTCATAAAAATCAACCAACAAAACATTAAAAAAAGTGTTTCAAAACAAAGCCTAATCCTAAAAAAATATGGTGAAAAACTTACCGGAGTGAGGGGATGACGACGATAGACGACCATAATCGTGATATGGAGTTCGTCTACTTTTTGGATATTTTGGAGTTCGTGATGTGGAGTTATTTCGGCAAAAACTATCAAAATTTTGATAAATTAAAGTGGTGGGTGCATAAGTAGGTTTATCAAGTAATTAGGGGCATATTAGTTATTTAGTATATTATTAATCATAATTATAAATTTAAATGTGTTCGCTCCAAACACTTGTGGGTGTCGGTGCATTTAACCTGGGCCATTAGAAAAACATTGTAATATGATTAAGTTCCAACCTGACATTAATGGGTTAGGCTCGACTTTTATCATAACAAATAAAATGTATAAAAATAATTTATGCATGACTCAAGGTCAAATATTAGGCCCAACTCAGAGCTCGACAGAGAGTTTGGATGAATTTAGGGGGTGCTTATTTTAAATTCTTCAATGGCAAGGGAAAAAAAATTCATTTTTCCTTTCTATCCTTACATATGTTGAATGAGTAATTGTCTTCATAGTGCTTATATTATAAATGTTGTGCTCTAATTATGGAAAAAGTTGTTGGTTGATTATAAGATGAGAAGAGTGTAATCAAATGAGTGTAGAGATTACTTTATTTAGGAGAAAAATAATGTTGTGTGCATTTTTATCTTCACTTATTACTATAATTGCTATACAATTATCATCTTTCTCATTCTCATTGATGAATTATCATACCAAGCGCCCTTATTTATTATATAATTCGTAAGTTCTACGGAACATGAAATTAAGTGACTGTTTGCAATTACTAGTGGAATTTTAAAAAAAAAGTGATTAAATAATTTTTATAGCAAAACAAGAAATACGGAGTGTTTTAAAATTAAGTGATTTTAAAAAATGATTAAGAGAAATGTGCTTTCAAAAGAAAAGCTTTTAATAAGTAGTTAAAATAGTGGTTGAATTCACTCCAAAAGTTTCGCCCTTTTCCCTCTCTCTAAAACTTCTCCCTAAAAACCCTACTTTTCATTCCGCCGCCAGTGAGAAATTTTCGCTGTTCCACGCTCCTCCGCGCAACTCTTTTTGCTGTTGTATCAGATCTGCCACTCTCTCCTCGCTCGCCGTCTGGTAGTCCTCTTAGATTTATTTTGAGGACTTTTCGAATAGGCGTCTCCGTTGTCTGTCTCCATTTGTTGTTCCAGTTGTTTTAATGGGTTCATCCTTTCCAACGATGTCGTTTTTACGGTATCGCTTGGTAGGATGACCCGTTAAATCTGGTTTTTCTTTATTTTATTTCTGTTCTTTGTTTTAAATTTCTGCAGTTTGGTATTTTTTACTTTTGTCATTGTGTTTTTTTAGATTATATTTTCCTTCTCCTACTCTAAGTAGTTGTGAGATTATCTACACCCTGTTTATCTACACCCTGTGTGGTGTGTCCTTTAATTTAATCAGGTGCTTTTTCTTTGATGTTGTGTCTAGGATTTAGATCTGGTAGTGTGCCAGATGATCATGAATCTTGTAGGACTTTCGGTTGAAGTACAGGATTGACTTGAGATTGATGCTATTTTTAGATGGTGAAAAATCACCTTAGTGTGGGGTGTGTTATTTACCATAAAGCTTTAAAATTGTTAGCATTTGTCTCTTTTGTGTACTCTCAATTTCCTCTCGATTGGTTTGAAGCAGTTGTTTTCCTTTGTGTAATCAAGGGGTTAGGAAACTGATCTATTGTACTCTATATTCTTGTATTTGTAAAAGATCATTTTCTCTAAAAAAAATAGTGGTTGAAATATCTGTTTTGAAACTCTACAAAACAACTTTTAAAATATTTTTTTAAAGTTGTAAGAGATAGCTTTGAAGAAAAACTATTCTATAAGTTGTTTTAAGTGTTTCAAAACAGGTACGAAAATATGTTTTAAGTATTGTTTTTCAAAATTAAAGAACATTTTGCGTTTTTTTTAGACCTAAGAAAACATGCTAGAATGATAGCACAATCCTTGGAAAATCTCTTTGAAACAAGGAGCTCTTAAGGTCCAAACGGGAGCTAAAATTACCAGGAAAGTATTCAAGAATATTAAAGACAAAAGGTATATTAAGGTTTTATTATGGTACAGTCACATAAGCTTAAATTGAATCTCATGTGAGTAGACTTGTGGAGAACTTATAAAAGAGCTCATAACATGTCATTCTCTCTTTCTGAGATAAGGTACAAATTGATTGCTTGTGCTACTAATAAAATCGAAAATATCTTAATTTTGGACATGATTATGTAGTCCACGTGTCTAGGTTTTAAAAATAATCTGATACATTTAAAAGACCTTCATGGACTTCGAATATCATGATATAAATACTCTTATTTCTTAGTTGATAAATGTAACGGGAATGTAGCACCTAACACCCCCAACATGATTTTTTACAAATCAAGGCCAGATTTCAGGAAGAAAAATAAACTTTTCAAGAACACAATCAATAAAAACCTCCAAAATCTTGCTCCCAACACGGCGCTGGAATGTTGCGCCATTATAGAGGTTTGGAGGTATATAGACGCCATATGTGACGTTGTACAGCTACAGCGCCACTCTCCCCCCCCCCCCCCCAACTTTTTTATAATTAAAGTGTATATATTTTAGTTAGTTGTGTACATATACATTTTGTTTTAAAAGCAATTAAGTATTATTATGTTATTTATATGCATGTATTTTTGTATTTTATTTTATTTTTATACATAAATTAATATTTTTTACAACAAAATGACACACGTAAATATAAAATAATATGATTAAAGTGAACTATTACATAAATTAATATAAGCACCTACATAATGATTGCATTTAAAGTTGAACAATTATAGAAAATAATAAAGACATTAAACAAAGATTACATAAGAAAAAACACATGATTAAATATTTAATTTTCTAGTAAGGAGGAATATCACTCCCTTACCCTCCAAGATTAGAAAAATTTTCGAATATATTAAACACTAGTGCAGAACCCGCGTACAACGCGGATAGAACTCAAAATTTTATTATTATTCATAAATTTAAATAAAAATTGATAATATTACGCGAGAGCTGAATTAAATTTTAAATTTTTTTAATATTAATTTGTACTTTTAATAAAAAAGTGATATTTAATTCTTGTTACCCTTAATAAAATATTAAAATTTTTAGGAAAATATCGTTGAAAATATTTTTTTTTCAGTAATTTTTTTCTTATAACAGTAAATAATTTTGGTTTAATTTTCAGCTTCATCCAATTACATTTTTTTTTGTTCATTTAATGTTAAAATTTTTAATTTAAAAATAATATTAAAATTTTAATCTATCCAAATTTTGTTCAGATTTGTTTTGCAACTAATTCAGTGTTTATTGTTTCACACCACAAATTTAGCAACCATTAATATATTGTTGGTTTAAAATTATTGTATATTTTAAAATTCAAACTTTTTGTTTTATTTTTCATTTAGTTAATTGACACAATTTTTTAAATGTTACTCTATTAATTAAGGTTATAGTTATTTTAAATTTTAATATATTGCAGTTATGTTGGGAAAGTTCATCCAATATATATTTTTTAGTTTATGTGGAGACTCCGTAACCCAGAACTTAATAAGTAATTTTAGTTTTAAAAAATTATAATTTTTACATACTATTAAAATCCTATTTTATCCAAATATTTTGTTTAATTTTAATTTAATTAATTGAACAATTTTTTTTATGTTAATACCATATTTTAGGATAATTAAAAACATAATCCTAAAAAATAATTTTAGGTAAATTTGTAAATAAATTTTGTAATGTTATTGCTATTTTTTTTAGATAAATTTGAAAATAATTTTAGTAATAAAAAAATTATAATGTGGATATATTTTTAAAATTATACTTTTATAATTTTGAAATATTCAGAATTTTTTTGTTTTTAATTTAATATCAACAATTTTAAAATTAAAACTATACAATGGATACGATTTTAAAATTTCAAAAAAAAGAATTGTTAAGATAATTAAAAATATAACCGTAAATATTTTTAGGTAAATTCTTAAATAATTTTTTAAGGTAAATTCGGTAAAAAAAATTTATGTTATTGTTGTAATTTAGGTAAATTCTTAAATAGTTTTGGTTTAAAAAATTATAATTTTGACATATTTAAATGTTTTGTTTTGGTTAAATATTAACGATTTTATTTTTTTAAGGATAATTATAAAATATAATTGTAAATAATTTTTTGTAAATTCGTAAATAATATTTTTTAAACAGTTATTGCTATATTTTAGATAAATTTGTAAATAATTTTGGTTTAAAAAATATAACTTTGATATATTTTTAAAATTTTAATTTTAATTTTGAAAATTCAAATGTTTTGTTTTGGTTTAAATTTAATAGCAACACTCTTAAAGTTAAAATTGATGCGTAATTAATCTTGTTTAAAATATATATATATATATATATATAATTTTGATATAATTTAAACTTTTAATTTTAATTTTGACTTATTCGAATATTTTATTTTTGTTTAACTTTTCTATTTTTTTAAACTTTTAATTTAATTTTGGTTTTAACTTACTTTTTTTAGGTTAATTTTAAAATAATTTTTATTTTAAAAAATTATAATGTATTTTTAAAATTATACTTTTATAATTTTGACATATTCAATTTTTTTTGTTTTTAATTTAATATCAATGGTTTTAAAGTTAAAACTATACAATGGATACGATTTTAAAATTTCAAAAAAAGAATTGTTAGTATAACTAAAAATATAACCGTAAATATTTTTAGGTAAATTCTTAAATAATTTTTTAAGGTATATTTTAGGTAAATTCTTAAATAGTTTTGGTTTAAAAAATTATAATTTTCACATATTTTTTAAATTTTAATTTTAACATATTCAAATGTTTTGTTTTGGTTAAATATGATATGAACGGTTTTAACTTTTTTTAAGGTAAATTTGTAAATAATTTTGGTTTAAAAAATATAACTTTGATATATTTTTTAAATTTTAATTTTAATTTTGACAAATTTTTTGTTTTGATTTAAATATAATATCAACACTTTATATAATTTTGATATATTTTTAACTTTTAATTTTCATTTTGACTTATTCGAATATTTTATTTTAGTTTAACTTTAATATGAACAGTTTAAAACTTAATAATAGATAGAATTTGAAAATTTAAAAATACTTGAGCCATGAAGTTAGCCAGTAGGATGAGTTGAACTCATAAATATTAGAGATTAATTTTAATTTTTTAGATTAAGATAATGTTCTCGATTTATAATAATTTTGATATATTTTTATAATTTTTTATTTTTATAACTTTGACATATTTAATTAGCAGGGGTATGTAATTAGTATTTTAATTTTAATATTTTTATATTATAACATATTCAAACTTTTTGAAATTTATAATGTTAACATGATTTTATAATTGTTTGATTTTTATAAGTTTGATATATTCAAAATGATGTTTACTGTATAAATTATAAAAATATATCAAAATTTTAAAAAACCCGTAAACTTATAAAATATATCAAACTTATAAAATATATCAAATTTATAAAAATATATCAAAACTTATAAAAATATATTAAAAATTATAAAACCCTAAAATATATAAAAATTATAAACTATTGTAAACATTATAAAATATATCAAAATTATAAAAAAGGGGTAAATTATAAAAAACCGTAAACATCAGTATAGAGATTATAAAATTATAAAATTAATGTAGAAGAAATTATAAAATTATAAATTAATGTAAAATAAGAATATAGAGATTTGGAAGGATCAGATCGATATTTTGGATTGAGAGAGATATGATAAAAGCGTCGCAGGGAGAAAACTCGTAAATATAAGTGATTAAGATTATAAAAAATCGTAAACATTATAAAATATATCAAAATTATAAAAAATTGTAAACATCAGTATAGAAATTATAATGTGAATGAAGCGGCGCAGGGAGAAATGATAATTAGTTATTGTGATAGAACATGTGTTTATGTGTGGATAATGTATTTGTATATATAGATATGGAGAATGGTTTCGGATGATTTTGGATCAGTAGAGATAGTCACGTAGGATAATTTTTATTTATTTTTAATTGACATTACACAAATAATTTTTATTTTTTTATTTAAAATGAGAAATAAAAATGTTTGAAAATGAGAAATAAAAAAATGACATGTAGGATAGAGAAGAAAAATAAAAAAACATAAAAAGGAAGAAAATTTGAAAAATAAGAAAATAGTAGATACTGAAATTTAACAGTGACACGTAGGAGGGAGAAGATTTGTCATGATTATTATTTTAAATTATTAACATTACACAAATAATTTTTATTTTTTTATTTAAAATGAGAAATAAAAATGTTTGAAAATGAGAAATAAAAAAATGACACGTAAGATAGAGAAGAAAAGGAAGAAACTAAAAAGGAAGAAAAATTGAAAAATAAGAGAAACAGTATATAGTGAAATTTAGCAGTGATCATGATTATTATTTTAAATTATTAACATTACATAAATAATTTTTATTTTTTATTTAAAATGAGAAATAAAAATGTTTGAAAATGTGGAACGTTGTAGTGGATGTAATTAGTCGGTTACAATTTATTTTTTTATTTAAATTTAAATATCATTAAGATTTTTTTTTATAGATTGAAAGAGGAAAGTGTCAAATAATTTTAGAATTAAATTATAAACTTTAATTTTAAAAAAATAACAAATAATTACTCAACTACACGATCAAATAACATTACAAAAATAATTTTTAAAAATTTGTCATGATTATTATTTTAAATTATTAACATTACACAAATAATTTTTTATTTTTTTATTTAAAATAAGAAATAAAAATGTTTGAAAATGAGAAATAAAAAATGCCACGTAGGATAGAGAAGAAAAGGAAGAAACATAAAAAGGAAGAAAATTTGAAAAATAAAAGAAATAGTAGATAATGAAATTTAGCAGTGATCATGATTATTATTTTAAATTATTAACATTACATAAATAATTTTTATTTTTTTTATTTAAAATGAGAAATAAAAATGTTTGAAAATGTGGGGATTAATACCAAAATTGTCCCATAACTTTTTTACTTTTTCGATTTGGTTTCTTAACTATGTAATATTTTAATTTAGTCCCATAACAATTTAAATCTAACAAAATTAGTCTCGTAACTATATAATATTTTAATTTAGTCTCATAATAATTCAAATCTAACCAAATTAGTCCCATAAATATGTAATGTTTCAATTTAGTCCCATAACAATTCAAATATAACCAAATTAGTCACAAATCGCCGAAAATGACATAAACAAATTAGAGTATTTTTATACTCTCACTAAAAATAAACTAAAATGCACATTTAGTGAGGGTATTAAATCTCCTCACTATTATTTTTGTGACTAAAGTTGAAAAAGTAATATTACATAAATTTGAAAAAGTTATGGGACGATTTTGGTATTAATTTTTGTAATATTACATAGTTATGGGACCAAATTGAAAAAGTTGAAAAGTTATGGGACTATTTTGGTATTAATCCCGAAAATGTGGAACGTTGTAGTGGATGTGGTTAGTCGGTTACAATTTATTTATTTTTATGTAAATTTAAATATCATTAATTTTTTTTTATAGATGGAAAGAGGAAAGTGTCAAATAATTTTAAAATTAAATTATAAACTTTAATTTAAAAAAATTACAAATAATTACATAACTACACGATCACACGATCAAATAACATTACAAAAATAATTTTTTTAAAATTTGTCATGATTATTATTTTAAATTATTAACATTACACAAATAATATTTATTTTTTATTTAAAATGAGAAATAAAAATGTTTGAAAATGAGAAATAAAAATATTTGAAAATGAGAAATCAAAAAATTACACGTAGGATAGAGAAGAAAAGGAAGAAACATAAAAAGGAAGAAAATTTGAAAAATAAGAGAAATAGTAAATATTTTAAATTATTAACATTACATAAATGATTTTTATTTTTTAATTTAAAATGAGAAAAAAATGTTTGAAAATGAGAAATAAAAAAAATGACACGTAGGATAGAGAAGAAAAAGAAAAAACATAAAAAGGAAGAAAATTTGAAAAATAAGAAAAATAGTAGATACTGAAATTTAATGGTGACACGTAGGAGGGAGAAATTTGTGAATTAGATAATAGGTTGATTTTATTAGTAAAACTTGGTGGGAACGATATTCAAATATGGAATAATTGGTGTCTATTGTAATCTTATTTTTTTTATTGTAATTGTAATATTAAAATTAAAATTTAATTTTGCATGAAAATTTTATTCAATTTAAACTATTATTGTATATTGAAAAAATGGGGCAAACACAAATAGGCAAAAGCTGAGGCCCAATTTAAAACCAAATCAAAAAAACTTTTTCAACTTACAAACAAGTCTAACAACAAAAAATTAGGGGGTATTAGTGTTTACTAATAAAGTAAGAATTCAAATGGAAAAAGGCTACTGCCACTGAGACTACCTATTCCACAAGTCATATAAAATTGTGAACTCCCTACTCTGCCTACCAACTACTCCTACAGCTAATAAGACATGTAACCTATGGACCAAGTAAATACCTAGTGGACAAAAGCCACGTACAATCTTCCACTACACTTTGCCCAAATTAATTAATTTGATATATAGCTACATTGTCCTAAATCGACACCTACATTAGTCTATACTATTGCTACAGCATCCTGTAGTAGAGTAATAATTCACATACTAAATTATACTATAGTATAATTAAGAACAATATAGTATAATTGACTATCAATAGTATAATATTGTAGTATAACTGATAAGCAATAGTACAATGTACTAATAGTATTACACACTAATCAATAGTATAATGCACTAATCCATTTTATAAATAATAAAAATAGAGAATTATTTAATATTATAAAACATTAAATATAGTATGATCGAAAGAAATTATAGCATAATGAGAATAATAGTGTAGGTATATCTAGAAAAATATTTTTTCAAAGAATAAATCCAGAAAAGCATTAATTGAGTTGAACCATAAATTAGAACATATTACAAAAATTGTCTTGCCATTCATCATCTTATCACCACAATTCCAACCATGAATATTGTTTATAGTCATACTAAATATTGCTTATTGACTACAACACTCTGGGCAAAGTAATTACCTTTAGGACCTCAAATGTCAAATCTTAAAAACTCCATAGAAATTCAGTCTGATTGCAAACAAAAAAGGCAAGATCTTTTCTTGAAATAAAAGGCTTCCTAGAAAAATACCACATTGTATATTTACTCATAAAAAACCTCCATCTCAGCCGTTATTTTCAATCTCATTATAAGCAAATTCAAACAGCACATAACAAAGTCTGGAGTAACAACAGAGAACAAAACAATATCATCAACATTTCATAGATTGAAAACCAAACCCTACAATTTACAAAATAATGTCATCGAGAGCTGAAATGGAATTTGAATCCTACATAACCAAATTCAATTATCCAGAAACATAAATTTAATTCAGAAAAGTAGAAGCAGACAAAGTAAAAAGGAGAAACTGCATTTTAGTAAAAAAAGATAAAAAACCAGATATCTCTGCCGGAGCCGTCAAATCAGAAACCAGATGCCGGATTCCGCCAAGCCCGCCCAGAAACTAGATGCCGGATGCCACCAATTTACCCTACAATCAACCATCCATCCTCAAATCAGAAACTAGATGCCGTTAAGCCATCGCCCAAAAATCAGAAACCAGATATCTCTATTGGAGCGCGAGATTCCTATCTGTGACATCTTCCAAGGGACGATTTCCGGCGGCTTTCCGTGAGTTCAAAACGAGTTTCCCCTCGGGTTCTTCCTCGGAATCTCACCTGGGCCTTCTCCCTCGGCGGAATGACATGGAAAAATGGTGGCAACAAGGGCGATGCCTTCCCAATCCATGGCCCCGACGGCCTCTCTCCCTCCCTCTTCTTCTCGTGTCCATGGATGAGGGGCTGCCGACGGAAGAATCGTTTCTTCGCTGCTTGCGATCTGGATCGGAACAGATCTCTATTAATCTAATTTTTCTCTCTTCCCCTTCTCGCTCTCGGCTCTCCCTCACCTCCGGTGGTGGCGGTTGCCACAGCCGGTGCCCCTCACCCCCTCTCTCGCTTTCTCTCTCTCTGTAAAGATGTATATATGAATTATATATATATGTATATGAATGTATCATGTATATTATATACAATCAAAGAATATTGTGTAGGTTATGTCCGTCTAGGTAATATAGATGGCATTTTAAGAGTTTAATTAGCAAGTAAATGATATGGATTACGCCTAATTTATAATTATTAGCACTAATTTGTACCACAATATAACCTACTTTAATTGGTATACTAGAGTGCAGTCACTTTTTTCAAAGTTGACTAGAATGTAGTTTTCCCTAAAAAAATTCATTTAAAATGAATAATCCTCCCTCCGTCCCAACATTTTTTTCATTAGTGGAGTTTTACGCATATTAAGAAAAAGTAAAGTATGTGAGTGTAAAGTTAAATAATAAAATATAAAAAAGTGTACTTTATTGACTTTTGTGAGTGTGAGTTGTTTCCTTTTTTGGGGTGTGAAGAAAGAGTTGGGACGTCCATATAAGGAAAATGTGAAGTTTATCTTGGGACAGAGGGAGTATGTAGCATTATATTATTGTGCTAAAAAATAAAATTAAAAGTATTGTCTTAATTATAAAATAATTTATATTAACTCTAAGATAGAGACAATGCTCCATATCCAAATAGATTTGAAATAGTATCACATCACATCGTTTCTTTCAGTAATAATCAAGATCATTTTAGATTATTCACATTTTTTATAAGAGGTTTCACATCATCTTTTTTTCAGGTCACTTTTTTTTTTTTCTTATCACAATTTTTATAAGAGGTTTGAAAAAGCCTCACATCACAAGTCATGGGCCGCCATAACTGATTTATTCATCCGCTTTTGGTTGGGACGCGTGGGCCTATCCCAAATTTTGTATTTATTAAAATTTAAATTAAATTTAGGCCTCAAAAATTAGTTAATAATATGGCGAATTTATTTATATAGGGATATAATATTTGAAAACTATTTTTATGAAATAGGGAGAAAAATGGAAATATTAGTAAAATAGAACCAATCGATTTCGGAAACCCGACTGATGAGTTGTCCACTGCAGTTAATTTGACTGCCCTGAGGGGACATGCTAAATTAAGTATGCTTAAATTAAGTATGCTGCATTTGTTCATGTTACTATTATTAGACCACCAGTAAACCAACACATCACCCACTGCTAGTACTAATTAATTAATTGTTACACTATCTCTCACATATAATTTATCATAATTAATTGGTGCATGTATTAATTCAAGATTCTAATGCTTAGAAAAAGCAGCATTTGTAATTAAATTTATTTTAGATCCTATCACAAATAATCATCCCTACATTATTTTGTTTGGAGAATTATGTGTTTGTATTTTTTTTAATACTTTCTCCATCCCGCTGTATATTACCCATTTTGTTGTTTTCGTCCGTCCCATTATATGTTTTTCATTTATTTATATTTTAAAAATTATTATTTACTTTTTTATTATTATTTTTGTTACTTTTTACACTATTTCCATTATTTTTTTACTTTTTTCATCACATTATTTATAATTTATTATTTTTATTTAATCTGTGTACCAAAAAGTAATTAGCAACATATAAAGAAACGAAAGGAGTAATTTTTCACATACATAAAAAAATAACAAAATTTTATATTAAAAAAGTATTTTTTAGTGTCGTTTCAAATCTGCCTTAAATCTGGCGTAAAATTAAGCAGTGGGGGATGTGTTGGTTTACTGGTGGTCTAATAATATTATAATAGTAACATGAACAAATGCAGCATACTTAATTTAGCATGTCCCCTCATGGCAGTCAAATCATCTGCAGTGGACAACTCATCAGTCGGTTTTTTCGAAATCGATCGGTTCTATTTTGCTAATACTTTCATTTTTCTCCCTATTTGATAAAAATAGTTTTCAAATATCCCTATATAAATAGATTCGAGTTAGCTCACCTGGCCACCGGGCTCATCACTTGAGTGAGTGGCCTGGGTTCAATTCCCTTTGGGAACGAATTAAGGGAGATATAAGGTTGACTTGGAGATATTGGGGGAGATATAATGTTGGCTTGGAGTGTTTGGGAGACTTGACGAACTAACTTGTAACTATTAACAACTAACATTTACCGTTAAAAAAATAGTGATAGAATGGAACCATATAAAATAATCCAGGCTGCACAAATTTAAATGATTATGAGAATACTTGATTTAAAAATTAATTTTTATGAGAATAAGAATAAATATATAATAATTAGTGAGGATAAAATATACAGTATTATTAATTTTCTAAATAAAATAATTATTACTCATATTTGATTACACTCCTCTCATTTGATAATCATTTTTTTCAATTAATTCTTTATCCCGCAACTAACAATTTTTATTTTGTAAAATTTTTCTAAAATTAGTACACAACAAAAATTGATATAATCACTATAAAAATAAATATTTATTCAATATATACAAAAATATAGAGAATTTTTTTTTTATTCTTATTGTTATTGAAAATTTTGAAACAAGCAAACACTAAAAACTTATTTTCAATTTCTAGTAAAAGAGTAAAATATTTTTTTAAGGCCTTGTTTGGTAGGGGTGAAAAGCCCAGATAAAGAAACTGTTTCCATCCTTTTACGATGTTTGGTAATACGGAAATCTTTTTTAACTGCCCAACTTTTTTCTTGACTGCCCGAATTTTTCTTGTAATTTTGTACAATTTGACTTTTACTTCAGATACAAATCCGTAAAATGTATTAGAGGCTCCACCCTCCGATACTTTATCTCATCCACGCTGAACGCTCCAATCTATGAAGTCGTCGTCTTCTCCGGCCACCTTCCCCGCCTCGAGGTACCCATCGCTGTCTCCCCCACCGACCTTCCCCCTTCGAGGTCCCCGTTGCCATCTCCCCCGCCGACCTTCCCTCCTCGAGATCCAACCTTCCCCGCCGACCTTCGATGGAAACTACCTCCGTCGTAACTGAATTGGAAGCCGCAAAGAAGACATAAATCGATCGCCGGAATTCATCCGAGCCACCTCTCTGTTTGAGGCTCACCTTCAACCGCCTACTGGAACCATGAAGTCGACGCCGCTGCTTTTCCGATCGGAGTCCGTGAACCACTGCCGCTGAAAACCAGAAACGCTCCACACCGTAAACGGAATTCGCACACAGCTCGTCGCAAAATTCCCCTATCTTCGCCGAATTTCATTCGCAAAACAGCCTGCAAGTTGTTTAAGTTTGATTTGATATATTCTGAGTTTGATTTGGTTTGATTCTGTAGCAAATTGAAATTGTTGTTTGTCAATTTGTCTTGAAAATTCCGATTGAAGAAGAAGAATGAGATTAATGTACTGGGTGTGTTGCTGGGGATAACCTTATAAATTCAGAAATATTAATTTATGGTTGGCCGGGTTGTTGATCGGTTTGTTGGCCATTGTGGTAGTATTTTTCTATTAATGTTGTGCTTACTTTCAGTTTGAAAATGAATCCTCTGCTGGACAATAAAACCAGCAAATGGTGCTGGGGAGTAAAACACTGACATATTATTAATATAGTTTCTTTTTTCCTTAAGTTTTGACCAAATCATAATTTTTTTTACCTTAATGAGTTAAAAAGGAGGAATAATTAACCATACGTCAACGTTTTATTCTCCAGCACCATTTGCTGGTTTTATTGTCCAGCAGAGAATCCGTATCCAGTTTGATCTACCAAACATCATTAAAAAAATAGTGTGTCTATTTTGTTCTACCAAACATCCGAAACATTTTTTTATCAGACCTACCAAACATTAGAAACTGTTATTTTTTGGGTGAGATATGTAAATGGTTTATGAGAGCTTTTCTTGGATTGTTTTTCTATCATGTCTGGCCCTAAGTTGAAAAGATATAATTTAAAAAAATTAATTTTTATTATTTAATATTGGTTAAAAACTATACTAAATCTCTGTATTGCCAATAGCCTTTTGGGAAAAAAAAAAGAAAAGAAAAGAAAAATACCAACAACTTTCTAAATTGTTCTATTGGACTGCACAAATCTGAAGTAACCTTTTTAGGACTAATTCTATTCGAGTGTGAATTTTCTTTTCTTTCAATAGTAAAAAACTAATGATGATTTCAAATTAGAATAAAGAAAGTAGAAAATGCACCCACAGTCAACCTCAAAAGAAAATTCCAACCTTTTTCTCCAGAAGGCAATTTGTGCGGCCGATATTTAGCTGACATTGACTCTCCAAGGTCGTCAAATGTCTCTCTCTCTAGTCTATATATATATATAGATATAAAAATAGAATAAGAATAGAAGTGTAGGGAGCAAATATATCAAAATAGAGTTAGGTATATTGTTTGCGATATTGATTTAAAAAGAAAAAAAATGAGAATTTGTGGATCACCAGAGTTAAATAATAAAGTTTACGGATCTTGATCAAGTCGGGTTGGATGTGGACAATTTTTCAAATTTAAGAATTTTCGCTATCAGGACTATATTTGTTTTGAGTTTACCACTGATAAATTTAGGACTTTGTGCTCTCCGTTCCATGCAAGTTTGAAATATAGAATCTAGTTTTAAAATCTCATATTCAATCAACACCTACAAATACCTATAAAATATATTCTACAAAACCTATAAATACATACACATACCTATAAAAACTTAATATTGATCTGATATAAAATTACATTTTACCCTATTCAAAATTTTAAAATAAACATATATATTTACTATTTATGCTTTACTTAAAACCTTTTAAAATTTTAAATCTTATCTTGCTCCGTATGCTAAAATTTTAAAACAAACACAACCTATATGATCCATATGAGAAGGACTTGAACCCGCTTTGACAATTGTGTGGCCCTCCACAAAATAATAAACCTAACTACTAAAATTTTGACCATAATTTTGGCGATTGGAAATGAATTAATATAATGTATTGGTCGTGGACTCTTGGCAAATTTGACAACGACACATGAATGAAGCAATTAATTTCATGACCACAATAAAGCAATATTTAAGAACTATTAAAATATAACCATAAATTTCGTGGTCGGGGATTGAGATTTCTTTTAAAAGGAAAAATGGTTTCACACTAATCCCAAAAGTGTCTCACATCCGCATCCATAACTTAAAGCGCGCTTCAAAATTGGGCTTGGTACTGTATCAGTTACACCGTGCAATTCAAATTTATTTTAAAAAGTTATACAAGATACTATTAAAAAATTACACATGTTATTACTGAAAGTGTATCTTTAATAGTAAAACTTTTCAATAATAATTTGTGTAATTTTTCAATAGAATTTTGTGTAACTTTTTAAAAATAAACTTGAATTGCACGGTGTAACTGGTGCACAAGAGACTTATTCTCAAAATTGATATCGAGGAGTAGGTATTGAGTGAGAGTAGTTCACATCATGAACAATTTTTTTAATAAGGTAAAAAATAAATTCATAAATATAAACTATATATAAAAAAAATAGTTTATATCATAAAAATAGTTTATATAACACTTTGTCATAATCCGAGCTACTTCTATCAACAAAGTATATGCCACCCCTTCGATTTTATGTTTATTATGGTTTTAAAGAATAATGCAGCGGTTTGATATGAAATAATTTCAATAATAATGAGAGTGAAAATGAATATATAATAATTATAGTATTTAGATTAAATAAAAAATGCACACAATATTATATATTATTCCTAAATAAAATAATTATTATTCTCATTTAATTAACATCCTCTCATCTTATAATCAACCCCTCAATCAATGCACTATATTACAACCAATAACTATTTTTTGTCATTTTTTTCTAAAATTAGAACATGACACTAATAATGTAATCACCATAAAAACAAACACTCATTTAATATATACAAGGATAAAGAGGAAAAATAAAATTTCATTATCATTGCCCTAAATTTTGTTTCAAATTAGTTGTCATTTTTAAATATTTCTACACTTTTATTTATAATTAATTTACTGCGTATATATTTTCATACATCACAAATACTATGCAATTCATGATATATTTTTTAAAATTACTCCCCTGGTTTGAAAAAACTTTAACATGTCTTTTTAAATGGGGCATTTCCATATTGGTTAAAAAAGTGAATATATTTACAAATTGATTTATAATATTTGTGCAAAGTATAACTTTTTTCTGCACAAAATCAATTTATAATTAGTGTCAATTTTGTGAATTATTTTGTAAATTTCCTTTTTAAATTAGTGATATTCCATAATAATCATACTCCTTAAACTCCAATGTTAAAAGTGAGTATATGTGTATAAAAAAATAAAAATAATTATTGTAATTTTTTCATTTTAGGTGAGTGAACTATTTATTGTGGACGATTGTTTGAGACAATATGCACCATTTATCGTGGACGGATGGAGTATGATTTTACACAAAATTTCATTATTTTTGAGTTTACCCACACGTAATCAATTTCTTTACTTTTATATTAGTTATTTTACTTAAAAGTAAATAATTTTTTAAAAAAAAAATAATATTAGCAAACATAAATTTTATTGAAGTCGTATCATTGTCATGTGTAATCACTATCACTGTTATAAAAATATATTTGATTTTTTAACAGTGATAGTGTATATGCATAATAGTGATAGTGAATATACATAACAATGATAATATATACACATGACAGTGATACTTAAGAAGTTTTTGTCATAAATATTTGCACATTTTTTTATACTTTATATAAATTTATATACTACTTAGAAAAGAAATATTAATTTATATACATACAATATACTCACAAAATTATATATATATATATATATATATTTATATATGACTATTTAAATTATAAAATATATATTTATAGAAAAATATGTTATTCGTGCAAATTACCAATTAATGGCCAGCAGAAAAACAAAAAAAAAAAGGGGGAAAGAGAAAAAGTTAGAAAAGGAAATATAAAAAGGAAAAAGAGGGGAGAGGGGGAGGGAGCGGCGGTGAGAGAAGGATTAAAGAAGTGGGTGGGTGTGGTGGCGCGAAGTTCAACAACGTCTATTGTGGTGCCTTGACGCCTCTCTCTGTTTTTTCTCCGCCTTTTGGATTTTCTTTTACGTGTGTGTGTATGCGGATCTTGAAGAGATAGAGAGATTTTCGGAGTTCTCGCTTCAGATTCTTCTCGGATTAACCGGATAAAAGCTCTAAATTCACTCTCATTCTTGTGTCGATTCCACCAAATTCTTCTTCTGCCGACTCAGGAGATCAATTGTACGTCGCTTTTCTCTTTTGGTCTCACTTTCTGGATTTGAGTTGGAGATTTTGTTGAGAATTGTTCATGTTATTTTCTAGATTGGAATTTTCAAACGAATCGGGTAATCGTCTTATTCTGAAGACGTCTAGCCTTCTAAATTCAGACCCCCTGCTATATTCCTCTCCTTTCTCTAACATTTGAGAAGGTGAATTTGGAGTAGAACTTTGTTAATCAAAATCATACACACACTCATACTCTTATGTATGTAAGGTGGTAATAGAATCATTTCTATACATTTCCCTGTATTTTTACTGTTTGATAAGCTAAGGCTGTAAAATTCGGAACAAAAAATATTATGACAAGTTTATCAGTCTTTCAGGCAATCTCAGTGAGTTTGGAGCATATAATTCTGAACTTGCACTCCCGATATTTGTTCACTGCTTTAAACGAAAGATCTTGTGACAAAATTCATACAAGGCGTTCATTTTTCGGTAGAAGCTGAAGAATTTGTACCTTTTGTTGGCAGAATACTTAATGTCAACCAGTGTAGCTTCAGGGGCTGGGCACCTGCATTTTAACGACGCCCTTTTCAGGGGATGTGGCCGCAATGGGGCTTATCGGGCTCGCTGTATATCAAGGGCGAAATGCATACAGAAAGAGCTTTCTTGGTATTTTCACATGGACCAATATAACAAATTATTCTGTTCTGTTGTGGTCACTGGCTGTGGGTTATACCACTGTTATCTCTCTTCTAAATGATACTGGTTGATTTCAGTGGCAAGTTATATTTTGAACATGTGCGGTTAGAACTTATGTGTTTGTTAAAACTGTCACTGTTGGGAGAGTTTTCTCCATAAAATTGAGTTGTAACTTTGTTGCCGAGAGTTTATGACTTTATCTGGTTAGAACTATTTTCCTTCTGAAAATTGCATCAGTTTTAGTTAGTTCCTTAATGGCAAGCAAGCAGGGGATATATCATTCATGCCATATTGATATTTGACAGAGCATTAATATAGCCATTCTTCACTCCGTTTCTACTGTTTGCTCAACTTATGTCTCTAGTGTGTCGAGTATCTTGTGTTTCTGACTTTTTCAACTGCTGTGTTTATGTTCAATATCTCTGCTTGTTGGCATTTCAGAACGGCGGTATTGCCTCCTTGCTAATATATTCAATTTCTCTGTGACTTTTTACAATTAAACCAAGATATCACCAGCTACTGTTCGAGGTATAACTCTCTCTGCCACTGATATGAATGATGAATTCCTCAGGTCTCATGGGGTCTCCAAAACCTTGCAGAATAATAATTGTTCTCATCCTCAAACTCTGGATGACAGTAAGCAAAGAAGCAGGGTGATAACTTCCTATTTGAGAGAGGGTTATAATAAGTACTTTGATTTTGCTGTAATTGGAAGTGGAGTGGCTGGCCTTTGCTATGCGCTTGAAGTTGCAAAATATGGGACTGTTGCTGTTATAACCAAGGCTGAACCTCATGAGTGCAACACCAACTATGCACAGGGGGGTGTGAGTGCTGTTTTGTCCCCATTAGATTCAGTGGAGAGTCACGTGCAGGATACAATTGTTGCAGGCGCTTATCTATGTGATGAGGAGACTGTGCGAGTGCGTTTATTGAAACAATGCTATTTTCATATTCCGATATTTTTTCAATTTTTGGAATATGTTGAATCATATTAATATGCATGTATTAATGCCAGCATTCTTGACTGACTCTTGACCAAAAGAATGGTGGCATTTATAACCTGTGCTAAACCATGAGTTTTGTATCTCAAAATTTGGTTATGCAATATCTTGAAAATTTTGTTCCAGCAGGTTTTACATGGCTAACCGACTGCCTGATACCTTTTTCACGTGCTTAATGACATTTACAGGTGGTGTGTACTGAAGGGCCTGAGAGAATCAGAGAATTGATAGCAATGGGTGCTTCATTTGATCATGGGGAGGATGGGAATTTGCACCTGGCAAGGGAGGGTGGGCATTCTCATTGTAGAATTGTACACGCTGCTGATATGACTGGCCGGGAGATAGAGAGGGCACTGTTGGAAGCAGTGCGAAATGATCCCAATATTTTTGTGTTTGAGCACCATTTTGCAATAGATTTGCTCACTTGTCAGGTTCACTTTTAGTTCTAGTATGTGTGTGTGTGTGTGTTTATTATCTTCTCCTAATTTTCATATTAGTGTTGCTTTCAGTAAACTGTAGCTAACAGAAAATTTGCAATTAGAAGTGTTGTGAAATGCCAGACTTTTCACATCCTTAAGGCCCCTGTGTCATATTAACATAATTTTGTTTGCAGGATGGTTCTGGCACTACTTGTCATGGTGTTGATACTTTAAATACAGATACACACGAGGTAAGGAAGTGATTTTGGTTCATATTGTTTGTATAGTTTTTCTTTATTAATACTGCTGCGGACATAATTTAACGCATGTTGTGTGTGCTCCATCTTTTTTGGAACTTTTTAGGTGGTGAGGTTCATCTCAAAGGTAACCTTACTTGCATCTGGAGGGGCTGGACATATCTATCCGAGCACCACGAATCCTCTGGTAAACCATCACTTTCTTTTTTTCGTTTTTTAAAATGGAATCGGATGTTGTAGGCGATATATTCTAAGTAACAAGTACTTCAACATGAGTGAATTTAATATCTGAAAAACAGCATGTTTCCTATGAGCTTTAGAGCCGTATCTGAAAATTAACACATCATAACTGCCTAATAACTTCATCCAAATTGTTTTATCTGTCGTGTAGGTTGCAACTGGAGATGGAATTGCTATGGCTCATCGAGCTGATGCTGTAATTTCCAATATGGAGTAAGATAATTCCAACTTACTCGCTTTTGAATGCATCCCTTCTTTACTGTGCTAAATGCTTTCTGACATGGAAAAATTGATTCGCCCTCTTTTAGGTTTGTGCAGTTCCACCCAACTGCTTTGGCCGATGAAGGGCTTCCCATTAAACCAGGAGAAGCCCGGCAAAATGCATTCTTGATAACCGAAGCTGTGAGAGGAGATGGAGGCATTCTCTACAACTTAAACATGGAGAGATTCATGCCTGATTACGATGATCGGGCCGAGCTTGCCCCAAGGGATGTCGTAGCAAGAAGCATAGACGATCAGCTCAAAAAACGCAAAGAAAACTACGTCCTTCTTGACATCAGTCACAAGCCCAGAGAAAAGATCCTCTCCCATTTCCCCAACATTGCTGCTGAGTGCCTCAACTACGGCTTAGACATAACCAAACAGCCAATCCCCGTGGTCCCCGCGGCTCACTACATGTGCGGAGGAGTTCGGGCCGGGCTCCATGGCGAAACAAACGTCCAAGGTCTCTACGTGGCTGGGGAAGTCGCATGCACGGGCTTGCACGGAGCAAACCGTCTCGCCAGCAATTCGTTACTCGAGGCCCTCGTATTTGCACGGAGAGCGGTTGAACCCTCAATAAATCATGTTGCGAGCTCAAGAACAGACCGTGGGGCATCACACTCGTGGGCCCGGCCTGTGATGCCCAAGTCACTTGGGATGAGCATTTTTAACAACATTGTTCGTAAAACACGTGAGGTTAGGAGACGGTTACAGTCGATAATGTGGACTTACGTCGGCATCGTCCGATCAACCAAGAGGCTGCAGAAGGCGGAGAAGAGGATTGAAGAGTTGGAACTGGAATGGGAAACATATTTGTTTCAGAACGGATGGGAAGCTACAATGGTGGGGTTGGAGGCTTGTGAGATGAGAAATCTGTTTTGTTGTGCTAAACTGATTGTAAGCAGTGCTCTAGCGAGGCAAGAAAGCCGTGGCCTTCATTATATGATCGATTATCCTTACGTGGAGGAACGTATGCGGTTGCCTACCGTTATCTTTCCGTCTTCACCCGTGAATACTTCATGGAGTTCCAGGCAACTACACAGGCAACAAATTTGCGAGGGCAAGTTGTTGAATCCATCGATTGTTTCAGCCTAGTTTGCATTACAAGCAGTTTGATGTGTTGTAGAGACTGCATGCTGTATTTTATTTACTTATTTTGCATGATGTGTAAGAGGAGGGTTGGAGATTGAGGTGTGATCTTCAACTTGTTTGACAAAATTGTCATTCTCTTCACAAATGCAATTTATTTTAAGAAGAAAATCCAATAAGAGGACATGACCAGATTTGTTACTTTGATGTCGAGAATTGAGTATGCAAAAACAATTTGGGTAGTCAACAATGTCCCATTTGTGGAGCATTCCTACATGAAAAATACAACATGTGGGTTTGCTACTAATGATTGCGACGTAATGGAATCACGTCTTAATTATAGTGTGTTTTTTAACAGATGATGTTATTAGGTCAGCCAATTTGACATTTCTCTGTTGATGGTAAGTAATTTGTCATTTAGTAGTGGAAAATTTATTAGTTAATTCTTATTTGTGGTGGTTGTGCAAGTGATGATGAGTACCTAGGATTTTGTAAAAATAATTTGTGTTCCAGAGATAGAGACACCTATCTGTAACAAGTGGCACAAGCCAATACTTAATTTCGTAAAAGTGAATGTGGATCATGCAAGATTTGATTTTTTAGGGTGTTGAGATGGTGATAAAAGACCAAGAGGGAGAGTTTTATTGTTACCAACGAGAGACATGAGGTGTTGTTGAAGCCATGTTTTGAACAAAAATCTAATGTTTCATTTGGATGGGTAGATTTGAAATCCGTGAATTTCACACTTACAAATACTTCGATTTAAAACGGATGAATTTTAAATTCTCTTTAAAATCATGTCATTCGATTCTATCCATTTAAAATATATGTTTTCTTATATGTATATTTTTTTTTAAATCAATTAATTTTTAAATCCATCCATCTAAATGGAGCCTAAAATTCACTCCAATAGTGAAAGTTGATGCTTTACAGTGAATTGGGAGTTATTGTTTGATATTATTCAACTTTTGGAAATTACACATAGAAGAGAAGTTGTAGAATGAAAATCTCACAAGGAGATCTTCTTCGTTAATCGTAATGTCAATGTTTTGCCATATCACTTTGCTACAACTTCTCAAATTATGAAAATTCTCATTATTGGGTCGCGCCTCTGGATTTTTTGGTTTTCAAAAATAAATTAATTATATTTTTCTTCAAGTGCTATTTAAAATACACATTTTTCACCCATATTAAATTAGTACGATAATTATACATTACATGAACCCAGTTTCTTCAAATATTATTATTATATATACATACTTTTGACTTTTAAGCATATATAGTGTTTACATAATTACGATACTGAAGAAAAAAATTCATGTCAACTAGAATTTATAATATCTACATAAAAAAATTCAAAGAAACTCAATCCAATTCCAAACATACCTCTATGGCTCTATCAACTCGTAGAGAATGGTATTCAATTAAGCTAAATAATATCATGTGTTTTCCTCTCTATTCACAAATCCAAGGGTGCTTTGTTTTATAGATTATGGTAGATTAAGTTTCTAATCCTATATAAAATTGTGTTTGGTTTTTAGGATTTGAGTACATGGTTAAATTCTGGCCCGATATTTAAATTCAATTTAATCCTACAAAAAAAGGATAACTTGATTCCAACTATTATATCGAATTAATTTTAAGAAAACAATCATAAATACCAAATACATACTATTTTAAAATTAAGATTGTGATCACAATAATCCATTAAAATTCTATCATACTCGATCTATTCTATCTTGAAAACCAAACACCTCCTAAGTGTATAATACGTTGAATGTTAAAAAATATACAATGAAACGCCATAAATATGTTTTAAAGGGATTTGGATCATATACTGTATAGGAGCGTCCTGTGCAATAATATATAGGATCGCACCAATTGAATCGACTATATATTTAGTTTTGTGAGGTCAAACCAATTGGTGTGACCCTATATTTTTGCTACACAGAACATTCCTGTATAGCATAAAATCCAAATCCGTTTTAAAGATCCGATAGGATGAATACATATTCAAACATAAAAAAAAGGGTCAGAAAATACTATGACTCTTAGGTCTTAGCCCATGTTTTAAAGATGAATACATATTCAAACATAATAAAATGACACATAGAAATAAACTTTTATTAAACCCCGAAGATTAGTTAGGTTTCTCAAAGAATGGAGTAGTTGCACCAATAAATGAAAAAGAAATTCCATCAACAATTCACTAAACCAGAAAAAGAAAAATGTACAAAGAAGATCATCTTCCCTTTTAAGATATGTGAAAGGAAAGGTACACACATAATAGACATTACAATTTACATATCACCTCAATAGACACTTGAGACCTACACTGATAACGATTTTTTTCCAAAAAATAAAATTTATTTTTCCTCAATCCAACAACAAAAACCTGAATAATCAAACTAGAGAAAAGAGTGTTTTTTTTTTTTTTTTTCCTCATGAAACTTCAACATCATATGGTATAAGGCCGTGAGAATTCTTGACTAATAAGGTTTCCAGTGACCTTGATTTTCTTGTCCTCACCATTCCGGCCTCCTTCAACAGCGTAGCGAGCCTCTGCTTCTCGTCTTCCACATCCGGATTCGCCGTCCCTAGCTTCTCCTCTCTCATCTCAACAATGTATTCCAAAATTTCAATTGCATCCCCAGTCCTATGCATGGTCACAAAAATTCAAATCAATCATATGTACAATAATAAATGTGGACTATTGCATATTGATCATCAATGGTCTAAAAAAGCATGTCCTTAACAACCAAGGGAGGGGAAATTTGGAAAAAGAGTAGGCAGTTTGAAGCCTAGCAGCTAGACAGTGCCTCCTTTTAAAACGCTGCTTTGATTTTCTCTTTGCTACCCTGTAACTAAAGGTGCAGAAGTCGGAAACAGGTGATTGGACATTTTCTGGCGTCTAAATCGCCTATTTTTTTTAAATAGATAAAAATATAAATTTATGGTCGCCTAAAAAGCGCTTATGCGGGCCTAAACAAAAAAATGTCCAAAATGCAAAATTGGGTTGGAAAATAATCGTTTAGACCAATTTCTACATCACTGTTTATAATAAAAGGCGTTAAATGTCAAACTAAACCACGGCTCGTCATACATAAATATCAAAATACAAAACAAAAAGGAAATAAGAATAAGAATACCTTCCCATAGCATCATAGGTACCAGCAAGATTGCTGTAAACTCCCAAAGTATCAGCATGATAGGGTCCGCATTCAGCCTCAAGAATATCCCTGGCTTCTTCAAACAAATCTGCAGCTTCATTTATATAAAAAAGCTGGACACAAGCCAGCCCCATTTGATTCAAAGCGATGCCGAAAAGCGCCGATTTCTTCTCCCCCGTTGATCGGAACTTAGCCGTAGCATTCTTCAAGGCCTCATAAGATTCCGGATAACTCCCCAAAATATAGTATAGAACTCCCATCTGCGCTTCAATCCCTGCAATTATGCTCTGCTGCCCAGGCGCATTCCCATACGCTTTTATCGCCTTCTGCAGAAGCTCCAGCGCCTTCTCCGCCTCACTCATGGACTCAAATATCGCCGATATATCCACCAAACCACTCGCGATCTCCTCACACGGGCTCCCAAGAATCGGCTTCGAATAAATCCTAAGCGCGCTTTCACAATACGCTTTGGACTCACTGAACTTCCCAACCTTGTTGTGCAAATCAGCTAACCGAACAAACACCGAAGCAACACACGGGTGGTTCTCCCCTTTACACGATTTGAACACGTTAAGCGCTTTCTGATAAGCGAACACCGCCTCGTCATATCGTGCCAACGACAAGTAAGCATCCCCAATGCTGATATCTATAGCTGCCACATCAGCATCCTCGCCTTGAGCAGCCATTGCCATACTGGCAAGAACATAATGCTCAAGTGCACCCTCATAATCTCCTTTGGAATCACAAATAAGGCCTAGTAGCCTCCTATCAGCAGCCTCCTCCCTAGAAGCAGAGGACACCTCCCCTCTGTGGATATCCAGGGCCATCAAGCAAAGCTTCTCAGCTTCATCAAATTGAATGGCTTGCACGTGTGCCTCAGCTAGGTACCTGCACGTCTCCCCGAACCGGGGGTCGTTTTCGCCCAAGACTTGGCGCTGAATCTCCGAGCCAACAGTGTAGAAAAGGATGGAGTTCTCAATCTGTCCCAGCATTGCATAAGTATCACCTAACTGCATGCACCCTGCAAACTTGGCAAGGGCGTGGTTGTGTCCGAAATCCATTGCCGGGAGGTCAATCGACCTCTCGAGATAAGGGATGGCGTCCGCATACTTCCCTAGCCTGCAGTAGAGGGCGGCAACGACGTGAAGGCACATGACGAAATCAAGATCGGGCTTCTTTCCATCGGATGAAAGCTCGAAAGACTTCATCGCTCGGAGGGCCAAGTCGAGGGCCTTTTGGGGATTGCCGCCCGACGCAATCACGTCCCGTGCTTGCTTGAGCAAGTACGGCCCGAGGAAGCCTGCCCGGCCTTGGTCCTCGGGCGCTTTAGTCCCCACAAGTGGAGGGCTCTTCTCCACTTTCATGGATGACAATGTGCCTAACTTTTTAGGGCCCTTCTTGGCATTGGGAGGCCTCCCGTTTAAGGTTTTGCTTCGTAGAGGTGCTTTCTTGTGGAGTTGGCCTTCACTCGGCTTTGTCTGTGCTTCATCCGCCAGATCATTGTAGTCTCCGGCGAAAAAACGGAGCTCGGAATCAATGCGGGATTCGTCGCCGTATGATAAGAAACTGCGCCTGGAGGGGGATTGGTCAATGGAGCTCTGCATCTCGCAGACATTGTGGTACAGGTCGTCAATGGAGGCTTTGACGATGGCTAGCTCGAGAGAGTCGCTGTCGGTGCTCAAGGGCCTGCTTAATGGGCTTGTGGGGGATGTTTCATTCTGAATCTCTTTATGGACAATGTAATCTTTGTTGGTGAAATGGGATCCATCCATAATGTATTCACGCATTTCTTTGATGATAATGGATTCTTTCCTGAAGAAAAGAGAAACAATTGAATATTGGCAATGGCAGGCATTCAAAAGTGATTAGCTTTTGTTCTGTTTTTTTTTTACCCGATACAGAATAATCAAGCGAATAAGGTTAGATAAATGAGAGCCTAAATGCTAATTAATGGTGTTTGCATCATCATAATCAATTGTGGGAAGAAGAGAAGAGAAGAGAAGAAGATGATACCTGGAAAATCTTTTGAAGCGAAGATTGCTTATAGAAGCTAAGGTCGTTTATTTGGATGTCCCCTTGATGGACATGTACATGTTCTTACTATATGTATATATATAGGAAGAGAGAGAGATGAGGGTGGTGGTTGGTTTGAATGGGGGAATTGAAAAATGAAGAATGTATAATATGGAAAAAATTGGAGTGATAATAGAGAATCAAATTAAACGATTGTTTGTATGTTATATGTTGATAAAAGTATAGTATTGAGTGCACACAAATATTAAGATAGATATATGAGTTGTGTAATTTGTTGTATAATGAATGAATGAATGGGGGTTCAGAAGTTGAAGTGAAGGGGACTAACCATCTTCCACAATTTACAACCGCCAAAAATATCTCTCTCTCCAATTCTTTTTCTCTTTCTCAGTTCTATTTTTTTTTATCAATTTTTACATTTCATTTTATATAATTTTTTTTAATCCTGAATTATGATGATTCATTAGATATTTTTTTAAGAATATACATCTAAAGTATAGAACATGAAGTGAAATACAAAAAATGACACAAGTGATTCCATGTGCCCTTTCTCTATTTTGTTGCAATTATGATGTCATATTCTTGATTGTAATTATAATTAATGCAATAAAAGAGGCTAACTAAATAAAAAGAGTGTTTTTGTATATGTGCAATAGGTTGGAGGCTATTTCTATTAAACACTTAGTCTTGTTTGCACCAGTTACATCGTGCAATTCAAATTTATATTTAAAAAATTATACAAAATACTACTGAAAAGTTACACATGTTATTACTGAAAAATGTATCTTTAATAGTGTAATTTTTCAATAATAATTTGTATAACTTTTCAGTAATAAATAGTATAACTGTTTAAAAATACACTTGAGTTGCACGGTGTAATTGGTGCACAAGAAACTTACTCTCCATTAAAATATTTTATTTTGAAATATAAATATGTGGAAATTCCATATAAGCTATGGCCTATGGATCATAGTAAATAAGATTTACTTCACACAAACTTTTTGTCAAATAAAATAATCAATCATTATTTTCCGAGTATATGTACATAATAAACATTACACATATATGTGAGTGAACTTTTTTTGAAATTGTTATATTTGACCGCTGAATAATTCAAACTTAAAAAAAAAAAAACTTAAAGTATATAAATGAAACCTAGAAATTTGAGTAAGCCTATTGTCTAATAAGTATACTGTATAATTTAAATATAACTTTTAACAATTATCCTTATTATTATTAAAAAATTATGTCTCTTGTGTACTTGATACATGACAGTGATAGTATACACATAACAGTAATAATTGAGAACCCGAATTCACCTTGAAGTCGAATTCATACAAATTTTTGTACAAAAATTATCTTTATTTAAACTAAAAAAATCACTCCATTTTAAATATTACTACTTTAATTTATACAAATCGAAATTATACTTGAAAATTTAAAACGCATCGTCGAGGCAAACTGAAAGGAAATTTCTTTGACCATTTATATGGGTAATTTATCGTTTTATAAAATTATATACTTATAACTAATATTCCGAGACAATATGTGCTTCTTTGTCTCAACTTCTGGGGGAGGCCGGGCCACCAAAGACAAGTACGTAAAATCGATAAACAATACATGAAATTAATTAAATAGTCAGCTTATAATTTGCGAATTTAAATCGGGTCGGATTGGATTTGCATATTTTTTTTTTCAAAACTCGCGCAACTTGTAATTTCAGTTTTCTTCGCTCCCAGGTATGTTACAATTTGGCAAATGCATGTTACTTTAAGACAAAATGTGTGTTACAATCAGACTAAATATTATTTTATACACATAATCATTTATTTTTGTAAAAATAAATATTTTTCATACAATGTAACACATATATATGTTACATTGTATGTGTAACAAACATTTGTTCTTAAAAAAATACATTTTATCCTACAGTAACACATGTTTGCTCATATAATAACACAAATTGAGGAGTAAATATGTGTTACAATTAGAGTAAATGTGTGTTACTGCAAATATGTGTTACAACAAATATGTGTAACAATTAAGGTAAATGTGTGTTACTGGAAATGTGTGTTACTGCAAGATCAAATATGTGTTACTGTATATACAAATATTTATTTGTTCTTAGAAAAATATATATTATACTTTATATAACATACATAAGATATTAAATGATGTATTTATTGATAGACGAACTAAAGCTAGCTATAATAGAAGAATTACCAAAATTAATAGTTTAAGGCTAAGGAGCTCGCTAAGAGCTCGCCTAGTTAACCAGGTACCACGTCACCCAACTTTGACCAGTCAACATCATGAGGAAAGGGATAGCTCGCCTAGTAGCTCGCCTAGGTGGTTGGTGAAGTGTCATCACCTCTTAACCAGTGAACATTACGGAGACAGGGGACTCTCCCAGAGCTCGCCTAATACCAGAAGCAATGGCCCAGTCCTACTACCATCAACACATCCAGGAGCAACACAAGGCAAGGGAGCTCGCCCAGTCCGAAGTGAAGCCAATAGCTATGTAGAGAGTTAATAGTGATGTAGTAGGACAAAGCTGTGTAATTAGAGAATAATAGTAGGCATGATGACAAGTGTTGAGGACACTTGTCAGCATATTAAGCTAAATAAACTTAATGTGTGCCAGCTCATTATATGCAAACATATAAATAGGATCATTGTAACACTTTCTCTATCTAAATTCATTATATGCAAAATACTATTTTCTCTCTCTACAAGAACTCTCTCAAAACACACTTGATTATTATTGTTTGGTAGAACCTAGTATTAATTAGCCACATAAATCTCTCAATTAGTAAATTCTACCAACAGTATTAGTACATGAACAACATATTATTAGCATAAATCAAAAAATAGAATAAACAATAAATTAAGTAACACATATTTATTCTTGTAAAAATACATATTTTCCTTATAGTTACTTGAAAAGTAAAAAAAATTATTTTTTTTACTAATTTGTAACAGAAATTTGGCCAAATAGTAACACGCATTTGCCAAAATTGTAACATATCCGGGAGCAAAAAAATTTGGAATTACAAGTTGTACGAATTTTGAAAAAAAAAATGTTCATCCGACCCGGTGTAGACCCACGAATTTTGAAAAAATTGGATATTTTTACGGTAGATATTTTTACATAAGTATTGCTTATTATTTTATTTATAAATAGCTTATAATATATTATAATATATTTATTTTATGTATTTTTTTAAATTCATATAAATATAATTATGCATGAACTTAGTGGACGAAGATATTAGGTTATCCTTAGATTATCTAATCGATTTGCATATCCAGAAAACGGTGATTAGCTTGATTGTTGCCAAATGAAGGGAATTGGACTCCATAAACTGATGAAGATATTGATTGATAAGAGTGGGGGTCCCACACCTTGGAAAACAAGCTGTAATTGACAGCTTTTTATTGTTCGGGAATAAAAGTTGGGTCTCTTATTGTTAAAATAAATTACTATTAAAAAAATTCTACTGTGGGTCTCTTATTGTTAAAATAAATTACTATTAAAAAAATTCTACTGCCCCGTCCCTCTACATTTTGTTCGTTGCTCGTTGCTTTTGGACACACGAATTAAAGTAAAAGTAAAAAAGTATAAGTGATGTGATGAAAAAAAGTAAAAAAATAATGGAAATAGTGTAAAAAGTATTAAAAATAATAATAAAGAAGTGAATAGTAATTTTCAAAAAAGATAAAAAAACAAATGAGCAACATATAGTGAGACGGACGAAAATGACAACATGAGCAACTTATAGTGGGACAGAGGGAGTTATAGATTTTTAACCATATATTTTTAAGTAAAAAATACATTGTGGTACACTTTAAAAAGAATGCTTTCACTCTGATCCACTAATTAAAATATGTTATATTGTGGTTGAAATTAGAGTTAATAGTTGAAATTTATTTATTAATTAATATACGAAATACACATTATTAGTAAAATTAAGAATTTTAAACTCAAAATAAATTAAATTACATGGCCCTTTCTTACTTACTTTTATCATTTCTCTCTCTTTTCATACACTTTCTTTCTCTCTCTTTCTCACCAACTAGTCTTTTGGCAAAAAAGAAGTTGCTAGAGTTCAATCATCAAATAAATTGAGAGATTTTACTCTATTCTTTAAGAGCTTTAAATAAACATCAAAATTAGTTAAATATTTTTTTAAATTTGTCAAGCTCAATCGAGCTTTACTCATAAAATTTGAGTTCGGGTTCAAACTAGAACTTAAATTAAACTAAACGAGTCGAGCTCGTTCATCTTAACGAGGTGAGTCGAGCTTGATAAGCTTAATGTGCCTAACTAAGATGGCACTACTAATGATACCTACTCCCACCTATTTCTAGAAGAAAAGAAGCTCCTTTACTCCTTATCTAATCAAAAGGTCAGACACCATTACACTTATAATTCCCTAAACCCATTTGAAGCACCATTTCAAAAAAAAAAAATCCGGCGATTTCAAGCACCATTTCAAATCGTTCTCAAGTAATTTTTTTTTTTTTGCATTGAATATATTTTTTTCTCAATCATTTTCTTCAAAGTATTTTTTTGGAGTTTATTTATTTGCGCAGAAGTAGTCGATTGTCCTAATTTTGGAGGAATTGTGTTTTATTGGGGCCATTGTTGCTTGTTATGGGTTATTTTTATGAATTATTTCAAATAAATTTTCATTTTGGCTAGAAACTAATGAGCATTCTGCTACTTTCTTTTTGTTTTTTTTTTAATTTTTGTGTATGGCTGAAGGATTTATTGGGATGAGTAAGGGGAAGTTGTGCAATTTGAAATCAGAGGACTCTGACAATGAACAACAAAGATATATTGATGCGAGGATGCATATAAGAACTCGTCCAATAATGAAATAAAATGGTTTGTTCTCCTTGCATGTCTGATATTTTTTCATTTTTTATGAGTTGTATTCATTATGGTATAATAGAATACAATTTTTATGTTGAGCGTTAATATTTAAAACATAGTTGGACACAATTTTGAATTTGATATGGTAATTCCAATTATACCATTGCATGCATAGTTATACCATTGGACAAAAAACTCATTTTGTATGATTGTATACCATTGCATTTTGTTCAGTATACTAGTGCATTTTGAATTATACAATAGATGATAATAGAATATATATTGTGATTGATGTTGTGATATTAGTAGTGGTCCTACAACAGGACAATTTTTTTTATCATACTATTAAATTCAGATTGATACACTGTTGTTGTACTTCATTTAGGTTGTGTTTTTATTTGTTTTCAGCTTGATACATCTTGATGATTTAGCTGATCATACTGAGTTCGTTTGTTTTATTTCTAATATGAAATACATGAACTTATTTGATGTTTTATGTTTTGAAATAAAAATCTATTTATGAGATGCATGATTAGATCGAAGATTAGTAACTCTAAGTTATTTTTCGACATAAAGTCTTGTGTCGATTTTAAGATGTTTTGTTTAGCTCAACATAAGACTTTACATAAAACACCATTAACATTAACGAATCATTTTTTTTTCATAAAAGACAATGACTTCAAAATCAATAGTAGCCGAACTTAACAAAGGAGAAAAACTCAATGGGGACAATTATGATACCTGGCGTCATAAGATATTGTATGTCTTGGACGAACAAGACACACTGGATACTATAAACCAATTCATGGAAGATCCGGGAGTTGGGACTGGTAATCAAGGAAGGAATGACCAAGCGGCTTACCTTGCGTGGAAGAAAAAGAACTCCACTGCACGAAGTATCCTAGTTAGTTCGGTGATCGATGAAATAATCCATGAGTGTGAACAACACAAATCTGCGCATGATATTTGGTTTATCTGCGTGAGAAATATGGTGGAACGTCTGTTACCAAACTGAGACAGCTGGCCATAAAGTTCGACACTTATAAGAAAAAGCCAAATCATAACATACGACAACACCTTAGGGAAATGTCGAACAAGATCCTAGAACTTAAAACTGTTGGTCATGCTCTTTCTGATGAACAATAGATCCAAGCCCTGATACGCTCGCTGCCAAATCAATGGGAACATCTTAAGGTCAATTTGACCCACAATGAAAGTATTAGAACTTTTGGTGATGCAGCTCGACATGTGGAGCTGGAAGATGAAAGGTTAGGAGCTATTAAATCCTCTTCCGCTGTCTTCTATGCTGGTTCTAGTTCCAAAGAAGCTTTGGGCTTCAAGAGAAAGAGAAACTGGAAGAAAGGGAAGAAGGGTAAACGATCTAGCAATGATAAACCAGTGAACAATGTTCAAAACAAAACTGATGAGAAGAAGGGAAAGAAGAACCGTGTGAAAAAAATAAGAGGGATAAGAGTAAAATGACTTGCTATAACTGTCACCAGCTAGGTCATTTTGCTAGGGAATGCCCTGAGCCCAAGAAGGACAAGGTAGATCCATCTAATTCTATTTCAAGTTTCATAAATGTCTTTAGTACAGTCTTATTAAATTAATCTTTTCCTTTGTGGATTATAGACTCAGGGGCAACAGACCATGTAACAAGAGATAGGGGAGCATTTGTTGATTTTCGTCGTGTTCCACAGGGACAAGATGGATATATGTAGGAAATAATGCTCGTGTTGAAGTCAAAGGACTTGGAACTTGCAAACCTGACCTTGACAACAGTCGAGCTTTTACTCTACATGATGTACTATTTGCTCCTGATATCATGCAAAATTTGATATCTATTCAGTTTTACTTAAATTAGGATTTGAAGTATTGTTTACTAAAGACTCAGTTTTTATTAGCAAATATAATGTGTTTTATTGTAATGGATCTATGTATGATGGTTTTATGATTTTAAATTGTAATCAAACATCTTTTAGGTATTATGATGATTATTCATATTCGCTAAATGCATGTTCATCTAGTATTGCTTGTTTAAATGTAGACATTTGGCATGCTAGATTAGGTCATATTGGGCAAGATAGGATGAATCCTCTTGTAAAAGAAGGGTTATTAAACCTTACTTCAAAAGTCGAGTTATCTAAGTGTGAACACTGTCTTGCTAGAAAAATGACTCAAAAACCATTTGGCAAAGCCATAAGATTCGAACTTCCGTTGCAAATAGTTCATTCTGATATTTGTGGTTCTGTTAATGTAAGAGCCCGACATGGAGCGTACTATTTCATTACATTTATTGATGATTATTCACGTTTTGGTTATGTCTATTTGATTTCTCACAAATATGAAGAATTGGATTGTTTTAGACGTTTTATAAAAACGAAGTTGAAAATCAAAAGGACAAAACCATCAAAGTTTTAAGAACTGATAGGGGACGTGAATATCTTTCTGATCAATTCAAAGAATTATGTAATGAAAAAGGGATTATTCGACAATTGACTATTCCTTACACACCTCAACAAAATGGTGTGGCTGAGAGAAGAAATAGAACATTATTGGAAATGGTGAGGTCTATGATGGCACAAGCAAATTTACCTATCTCTTTTTGGGGAGATGTGTTATTTACAACTGCTTATGTGCTTAATCGTGTGCCTACTAAATCAGTCGTTTCAACTTCTTATGAATTATGGACTGGTAGAAAACCTAACCTAAGTAACCTTAGAGCATGGGGGTGCGCAACTTACATACATGACTCTACAAGTCAATATGGAAAGCTAGGTCCCAGAGGAAAGAAATGTATCTTCATTAGATACTGCAAGAACTCTACGTGTTACGTTTTCATAGGAGATCAAGATGGGAATATTACCAAAATAGAATCACGAAATGCACATTTTTTGGAAAATGAATTTCCTAACAAGGGTGGAATTAATAGAGACGACTCAATTTTTGAGATAGTGGAAAACCAAATCCTATTTGATCCAAGTGGGAGTGGTATAACTAAAAATGTGGACATTGATAGATTTGTTCCAGTTGAGGATCAAACCATTCTTAACGATGACATTTTATCTACAGAGGGTTCTACAGAACCACAGTCTCGAAAAAGTTGTAGAAAATCAATGCCAAAAAGGCATTATGACATAGAAGGTTATGCCTTCTTTGTTTCTCCAGAAAATGGGGATATTTCCCCAGTGGATGAAGATGAGCCTAAAACTGTGAAAAAAGCTCTAACTTGTCCAGCAAAAGAAAAATGGAAGAAAGCAATGGAAGAGGAAATGAGTCTATGAAGTCAAATTAAGTTTGGGAACTTGTTGACCTCCCAAAAGGATGCAAAGCAATTGGAAATAAATGGATTCTTAAGATTAAAAAAAAAAGTTGATGGCTCAATAGAAAGGTTTAAAGCTCGCTTAGTGGCAAAATGGTACACTCAACAAGAAGGTATAGATTATGAAGAAACTTTTTCGCCCGTAGTGAGATTTGCCTCGATTCGTTTACTCCTAGCTATAGTAGCAAGTATGGATTTAAAATTGCATCAGATGGACGTTAAAACTGCTTTTCTCAATGGAGAATTAGAAGATGAGATCTACATGCATCAACCTGTAGGATTTGTTCTTCAAGGTTAAGAGGACAAAGTTTGTAAGTTGAAAAAGTCAATTTATGGACTAAAGCAATCCTCGAGACAGTGGTATTTGAGATTTCACTCGACAGTAATTTCATATAATTTTGCTATGATAAACGAAGACCATTGTGTGTATGTTAAACGTTCTAAGAACAATTTTATGATTCTATCTCTATATGTGGATGACATACTATTAGCTGGAAATAACAAAGAGTATCTTGAAAGTATCAAGAGATGGTTGTTTTCAAATTCTGAGATGAAAGAAATGGGTGAAGCAGAATATATTCCTGGTGTCAAGATTCAAAGGGATCGCTCGAAAAGGTTATTGGGTTTATACCAAGAGACTCACATCAAGAAACTTTTGGAACGATTCAAAATGAAAGACTGCAAACCACTAGATACTCCTGTTATGAAAGGTGTATCTTTGAGCCTAGATATATGTCCTAAGAATCAAAAGGAAAAAGATGAAATATCCAAAATACCATATGCCAATGCTATTGGTAGTCTGATGTATGCAATGTTGTGCACACAGCCAGACATTTGTTATGTTGTTGGTCTAGTAAGCAGGTATCAGTCTAATCCTGGGAGAAGACACTGGACGACAGTGAAAAGGATTTTTAGACACATAAAAGGGACTGCAGACTATCATCTTTGCTATCAAGGAAACAATGTGAGACTCAATGGGTATACAGACGCAGACTGGAGTGGTGATTTGGATGAATGAAAATCAACTTCCGGTTATGTCTTCCTACTCAACAATGGAACGATATCATGGTGTAGCAAGAAACAAACTTGTATAGCACTGTCCACAATGGAAGCCGAATTTGTGGCATATGCTACTGCAATTTAAGAGGCTATTTGATTAAGGAGAATCCTGAAACATTTGGAGATAACTGACACCTCAGTGGGAGCTGTGTCAGTTAATTGTGATAATCAAGCAGCCATTGCTTACACAAAAGTTCCCAAATATCACGGAAAGACCAAACACATTGACACAAAGTTCAATTTTGTTAGAGATATAGTTGAAAAGAAGAAAGTAATTCTGAAGTACAATTCTACTCATGACATGTTAGTAGATCCTTTTACCAAACCAATTGCTAGAGATGTTTTTATGAAACACGTTAGAGGTTTGGGTTTGCATATGATTTGATTCTGTTTGAATGAAATGTTGAATGATGTTATATTAAATGGTTATTGATGTAACTATTTGCGTTTTATTACTTATATGTATTGTTTCATATATGAAATTATGTCGACAAGTTATGATTGACTCTCTCATACGAGCGATCACCTCTGTTCCAGTGGGAGCACATAGATGAGATTATAATAAAAAATATAATCGAGATAAATTTGACCACAAATCTATCTAAATTGTTTAATTAGCTAAATTTTACGAGATGTCCTGATACACTTGAGAGTGGATGTCTGGGTTAAGTGCGTAGAATGCATTTAATTTATAAATTTACGCAATGCCAAAGTTGAATTAGACATACGCTTCCTTCATAGGAAATCAAAGACATTGTGACATGCGGTTTTTAGAGAAACTTCATGTGATAAATGACCCGAAAAGGAAACGAGAAAATATCCCTAATTTTTCATTGAGTATGAGTCCTTATTTTAATTTTTACCCTTAAGATTTTCTACATAGTTTCTAAGTTTACACTTTGGCATTGCTACTTTAGCATGTTTCCAATGGCTATCAATTTTAAGAGCTATGCGGTACATGTCTAGGAAAGCAGCTACAGTGGGAGACTGTAGACTCTTAGTTAGAAAGGAAGAATGTCTTTATTTAACACATTCTTGTGTGATTCATTGACTAGTCAATCAAGCTGGGAGTTTGATTATAAATACATTAGAATTTCGCGAATATAGTTGAATATGCTATATTTTGAGGGATTCAATAGAGATATATCAACAGGTGTTAAATGTTTAATGAATTCTGGGGTATAACGAGATTGCACATATCCTTAATGAAACGATTGAGGTGCCATATATCCATAACAGGTTTATGGCATAGTAACTCATGCACTCGTGGGTCACACGTGGTATTTTTATAAATATGAAATGTTGTTAATGATTATGAAGATGTGTAAGATATAATGAAACTTCATATGTGAGTGGGAGATGTAATTAATATTTTATATAAATAATTATATATATTATTTATATTATTTTCACATATTTAGTTTATTATATATATTATATATTATATGTGAGAGAAGTTAAATAACTGCAAGGGCAGTTAACTTCCCTCCTCTGATCTGGATAAATATGTTTTTGAATCAAAGAAACATTCTACGGGACATAATTCCACGTTATCAGAGAATATACACAATCATAAAAAAAAACACATACCGAGAATACATTTGATACAGTACAATTAGTGAACAATTGGTAGACATTCACACTGCTACTGGGATCTTGAGTACGTTGGCAGACGAGGATATCAATCTGGTTAAATCATTCCGATATGCAGATTATGTGTTAGCATTTTTACTTTTGTGTTAGAATGTTATTGGATCCAACATGATTTGTATAGTCAAAACTTAAATTTGAAAATAGATATGATTTGCTATAATGTATCGGTAGAGATAGGATGCATGCCAATTTTTTGTTGTTTTTAGCAGTGGTATTTAAAAACACAGGACATAATAACTACGATTATATGAAAACACTCGAAAACGACACACAGAATAATAAACCGAGTCAAGGTGAGACCTTTGCCCGCAAAACGAAATACGTCCTGGCTAGTGCTCACAGGATGATACGTATTCGTCCCCAAAGGTAAAACGGTTTACGTCTCTATGATAGCAGCACCGCTAAACACAGAGGAAAGACGAACTCACGAAGTGTACGAACTGAACACACTATATGCTAAAAACAGAGGAGAGAGAGAGGACTCGAGATTCAGATTTTCGTAAAAAATTTATGTATGCAGGACCCTTCTATTTATAGATGCGAAAAGGGACTCAGTTGGGATTAACTGCAGATACGTGTAGATATTTCCACGATCTTATTGGGCAGTTCTGGCTGCACATAATACGGAACCGACTCAAATGAATCTGGACTGCTCTGGAACCTTCCAGAAGACAATCTGACGGTCCGTATAATTTTAGAGGACGATCTGACGGTCCATATCATAGATCGCAAGGATCAATGACGTGGCAGTGATACAGTATTAAACTTATCCGGAATTTAAATATTTAAATTTTGACTCAGATATACTTACTGATCCGGATTGATGACGTGGAGCATCCAACGATTCAGATTAACTTTGTTCGGATTGAGCTTCTTCAGATCACTGACGTAGACGATCCGCAGAGATATTCCGGGTCACCAATTGGGTCGACCCATTTCACATTTTTGGGTCTCTAAAAAGATAGAGAGAGTGGGCCAAAGGCCCAAAGACCACCCAAAGACCAATTGCGAAGATCCAAGTCCACGGCTCGGTGCGGCCGGCTGGATGAACGGCGGCGGTGGAGCGCGCGCGCGCGTGGATAATGGGAGAGACTCCCTTAGCCTATTTTGAATACCATCATGAAACTCCTATATATATACTATGAATTCCTTCATAGTTTTTCCAATGTGAGATAGTTAAAAGATTCCATCTTTTAACTTACTCCCACATGGACCCACATCAACTTGTATTAATATCCATACTTTAGAAATTAATTTCTCACTCACCGTAATTCGGTTTTGAGAACGAAAAATACCGTGACGATCTACTCCGCGAGTAGAGCGCATCGACTATATATAGTCATATGGAAATTATCATTTTGCCCTCCAATAAATTGGTTCAATTAGAGCATTACAACTCAATTTTCAAAACCAATTACAACAATCCCCCACATGAGTGGAAATCGCACCTACAACAATGCAGACACACAGTTCAGTTCATGTGAAACTTCATTGCTTCCGGATAAGTGGTTTGTGGCCTTGAACTTTCCGTAGTCTTACACCATCGGGTACATCGGCGGCTTAGTGGACGCAGTGCCTTGAACTAGTCCTCCTTAGTGTATACCGAATCAACGATGTAGACACAACTCAGTTTCGACTTCGTTTGTTCTCACGTTTTTATCCGTTTTGGCCATGGCCGCCCTTTGTATTCATAAATGTTTGGTCGAAGCGGCCCTCACTTCTCATTTATATAGGTGATCTCCATTTGAGTATCTCGTCATACTCATTCTATTTGGAATCATTAAAAGTTTCAAAAACTTAACCTTTACCACATGTTACGGGTCTCAACACTTGATATTGTGCTGTCAGGAATGGTCATATTTCTCAAGTGTTTTCTTTACAACCTTCACAGTTTTGTTTTCCCATTGAACCAAGTTCTTGGGATCTCCAGTCATCATGGTTGGGTTACCACTGTGTTAGTTCTGTTTGTGGGTTTCAAACCCATTCCTTCTATTAGCTTGTTCATTTGATCTCGGTTTATACTCTTGGTGAGTGGATCCGCAATATTATCCTTTGACTTCACATAGTCAATGGATATCACACCAGTTGAGATCAAATGTCTAACAGAATTGTGTCTACGACGTATGTGTCTAGACTTTCCGTTATACATGCTGTTCAAAGCTCTACCAATAGCAGCTTGACAGTCACAGTGTACCGTTACTGATGGTACTGGTTTGTTCCAACATGGAATATCTTCTAGAAAGTTTCAAAGCCACTCGGCTTCTTCACCGGTTTTATCTAAAGCGATGAATTCCGATTCCATAGTGGAACGGGCTATACAAGTCTGTTTTGTAGACTTCCAAGACACGACTGCTCCTCCAATAGTGAATACATATCCACTAGTTGAAAACGAGTCTTTAGTGTCGGATATCCAGTTTGCATCGATGTATCCTTCAAGAACAGCTGAATACCTTGTATAATGAAGCCCATAATCAAGGGTATACTTTAAGTATCCTAATACCCTCTTAAGAGCCTTCCAATGCTCGACTCCTGAATTACTCGTGAATCGACTCAGTTTGTTCACTGAGCACACAAGATCAGGGCGTGTACAATTAGTTATGTACATCACACTTCCTATGATCCTTGCATATTCAAGTTGAGCAACTGGATCCCCCCTATTCTTTTTCAGGTGAACATTCAGTTCAAGAGGTGTTTTAGCATGTGGATCGTCAAAGGCATTGAATTTTCTCAAAACTTGCTCAACATAGTGAGACTGTGTTAGAGATATTCCATTTGACGTCTTCCAAGAATCACATCTGCTAATCCCAAGTCTTTCATGTCAAAGTTTTTGTTTAACATGTTTTTCGTATTAATTATGACATTGTGATTGTTTCCCATAATCAACATGTCGTCAACATATAAACATATGATGACAAATCCATTTGGTGTATTCTTTATATACACACACTTGTCGCATTCATTAATACGAAACCCATTTGACAACATAATATTGTCAAATCTCAAGTGCCACTGTTTTGGAGCTAGTTTAAGTCCATACAGTGATCGAACGAGTTTGCATACCTTTTTCTCGTTCCCAGGTGCAATGAAACCTTCTGGTTGATCCATATAGATTTCAACATCTATTTCTCCATTGAGAAAGGCAGTCTTAACATCCATTTGATGTATTTCGAGATTGTGCAAAGCAGCAATCGCGATTAGTACACGAATGGAAGTTATTCTTGTGACAGGTGAATATGTATCAAAGAAATCATATCCTTCCTTTTGTCTAAAACCCTTTGCTACCAAACGGGCTTTATATTTATCTATTGATCCATCTGCTTTGTATTTTCTTTTAAGGATCCACTTGCATCCTAAGGTCTTGCAACCTTTAGGGAGGTCTACTAACTCCCACGTATTATTCTGCAGAATGGAGTCAATCTCATTGTTGATAGCTTCCTTCCAGAGTGGTGCATCTGGTCTAGACATAGCTTCTTTGATTGACTTTGGTTCATCTTCCTCTAACACATAAGTGAAGAAATCCGGACCAAAAGTTTTATCAATCCTTGCTCTTTTACTGCGTCTAGGCTCTTCACTCTCTTGAGTAGAAGGCTCTGCAGTGTCATTCCTTTCCTCATGAGTTCACTTGTTTGAACTCACATCTTCCTTGTTCCTGCAAGGGAAGATATTTTCAAAGAATATGACATTCCTTGATTCAATTGTAGTGCCTTCTGACATATCGGGTACTTCTGATTTATGAATCAGAAACTGATAAGCACTACTGTTAAGTGCATATCCTATAAAGATACAATCGACCGTCTTAGGGCCAATCTTAACTTGTTTAGGACCTGGCACTTCAACCTTCGCCAAACACCACCACACTTTGAGGTATTTGTACGATGGTTTCTGCTTTTTCCACATCTCATAAGGTGTATGATCCTTAGTTTTATGTGGAATTTTATTCAGAATGTGGTTGGCCGATAGAATGGCTTCCCCCCACAAATTTTGTGGTAAACCCGAGCTAATCAACATAGCATTCATCATTTCCTTTAGTGTTCGGTTTTTTCTTTCCGCAACACCATTTGATTGAGGTGAGTATGGTGCTGTTGTTTGATGTATAATGCCTGTTTCAGCACACAACTGTTCAAATGGAGCAACATACTATCCACCTCTATCACTGCGAATTGCTTTGATTTTTGTGCTCAATTGATTCTCTACTTCATTTTTATATAGTTTGAAAGCTTCTATCGCTTCATCTTTGCTTCGCAGTAAATATACATATGAGAATCTAGTACAATCGTCAATAAAGGTAATAAAATACCTTTTTCCGCCTCTAGTTTGCACAAATTTTAAGTCACATACATCCGTGTGAATTAAATCTAGAGGAGATGTGTTCCTTTCAACAGATTTAAATGGTAATTTTGCTATTTTAGCCTCGACACAAATTTCACATCTTTTGGATGTATCAATATTTATAAAGTTAAGTAAATATAAATTTACTAAACACTTTATGGAATTTAAATTAATATGTCCTAATCTACAACGCCATAAAGAGGAACACTCAGCAATATAAACAGAAGTAGATGTGTTTTCATTCATTGAAATTGTGCCTTTACGGCTTACAACCATAGCTGACATTTTGAACAGCCCGTTATCGAGATATCCTCGACCAAGGAACTGTCCAAACTTACTAAGTATGACTTTGTCAGACTCGAATACAATTTTGAATTGATGACTAACTAGTAGCGAGCCTGAAATCAGATTTCTTCGGATGTCTGGGACATGTAGCACATCCTTCAGCTTGAGTTCTTTTCCTGAGGTGAGCTTCAGAATAACTTCACCTGTACCAGCCACTTCAGACAAGGCTTGGTTTCCCATGAACAGTTTTCTCCCTTCTGCAGCAGAATAAGTGGAGAAGGCTTCTTGTTCAGAACATACGTGGCAGGTGGCTCCTGTGTCCACATACCATGATTTTGGATTGCCTGTCATATTGGCTTCAGACACCATGCATGACAGATCCATGTCTGTGACCCCAGTTAGGTTCACATTAGGCTTTCCTTTCCCTTTGTCTTCTTTCTTGGGAGCACGACATTCATTAGCCCTATGATTGGGCTTTCCACAGTTGTAGTAGTTCCCAGTAAACTTCTTCTTGGCATTAGGGGCTGCATTCTTCCCCTTTTTCTTGTCATTGGGCCTATTTCTCTTCTTTGATGGACCTACCTTTTCCATCAGATTTGCTTTGGCCTCAACAGGGGTGAACTTTCCATCCCTCTTCCGATTGTCCTCTTCAATTCTGAGATGAACAACCAACTCTTCAACAGTCATTTCCTTTCTCTTGTGTTTGAGATAGGACTTGAACTCCTTCCACGAGGAGGTCAGTTTTTCAATCATAGTAGCTACCAAAAACGATTCTGGTAGAACCATACCTTCTGCAGCAATGTTGTGGAAAACAATCTGCAGTTTTTGGACTTGCTCAACGACGGACTTATTGTCCTCCATCTTGAAGTCGTAGAGAGATGCTACCACGAACTTCTTAGTTCCAGCGTCCTCAATTTTGTACTTAGTCTCCAGAGCAGTCCACAACTGTCTGGCAGTCGGTATTTCATAGAATACCTCGTACAGATCGTTAACTAATCCTCCAAGGATGTAGTTACGGCACAAGTAGTCACCATCAGTCCAAGTGTCATAGGCGACTCTCAGATTGAAGTCAGTTTCATCCTTTGAAACCACTGGACATTCCTCAACCAGGAACTTTGCCACTGACAGTGTGGTGAGATAGAAGTGCATCTTCTTCTGCCACCTTTTAAAGTCAGTACTCGAATTTTTTTTGGGTTTCTCTCCATGTACCATAACAGGCCTTACAGGCACTGGTCCAGTGGAGAGACTCACTGATGACCCCGCAGGGACAACAGGAACAGTACCAACATATATGGAAGATGAACCACCAGTGTGTGTGGTTGGAGTTTTCGTAACAGCAGTAGTATCAACATGATTATCTCCATTAGGGTTTGGAGTATCCTGAGGAACCACGGATTTTCCAGTATCAGTCATGGTAGTAGATATTTAGCCAGGACGTATTTCATTTTACGATTGTTGTTTTTAGTAGTGGTATTTAAAAACACAGGACATAATAACTACGATTATATGAAAACACTGGAAAACGACAGACAGAATAATAAACCGAGTCAAGGTGAGACATTTGCCCGCAAAACGAAATACGTCCTAGCTAGTGCTCACAGGATGATACGTATTCGTCCCCAAAGGTAAAACGGTTTACGTCTCTGTGATAGCAGCACCGCTAAACACAGAGGAAAGGCGAACTCACGAAGTGTACGAACTGAACACACTATATGCTAAAAACAGAGGAGAGAGAGAGGACTCGAGATTCAGATTTTCGTAAAAAAATTATGTATGCAGGACCCTCCTATTTATAGATGCGAAAAGGGACTCAGTTGGGATTAATCTGCAGATACGTGGAGATATTTTCACGATCTTAGTGGGCAGTTCTGGCTGACATAATACGGAACCGACTCAAATGAATCTGGACTGCTCTGGAACCTTTCAGAAGACAATCCGACGGTCCGTATAATTTTAGAGGACGATCTGACGGTCCATATCATAGATCGCAAGGATCAATAACTTGGCAGTGACACAGTATTAAACTTATCCGAAATTTAAATATTTAAATTTTGACTCAGATACACTTACTGATCCGGATCGATGACGTGGAGCATCCAACGATTCAGATTAACTTCGTTCGGATTGAGCTTCTTCAGATCGCTGACGTAGACGATCCGCAGAGGTATTCAGCTCGGCGCGGCCGGCCGTCCGACGGACGGAGGCGGCGGCGCTCATGGGTGGCTAATGGGAGAGACTCCCTTAGCCTATTTTGAATACCATCATGAAACTCCTATATATATACTATGAATTCCTTCATAGTTTTTCCAATGTGGGATAGTTAAAAGATTCCATCTTTTAACTTACTCCCACATGGACCCATATCAACTTGTATTAATATCCATACTTTAGGAATTAATTTTTCACTCACCGTAATTCGGTTTTGAGAACGAAAAATACCGTGACGATCTACTCCTCGAGTAGAGCACATCGACTATATATAGTTATATGGAAATTATCATTTTGCCCTCCAATAAATTGGTCCAATTAGAGCATTACAACTCAATTTTCAAAACCAATTACAACATTTTTAAATTGATATAGGGGGTAAAAATGACCTTTACCATACAAATATGTACCCATTGGAGTGTGACAAAACTTTATGCACCATGGTGTAGTTTCACTTAAGGTGAAGTACTACTTTGTGACAATTTCTTAAAATTTATTAAGAAAATTAGAAATTAATATCTTTGTTTATTTCCATAAATTAGTTATGTTTCTATTGTTTAAAGTGTTCTGCAAATTTTTTCGATAATTAGATATGAATTAAGAATTTTATTGAATGTGTTTTCCCTCTTATTTTTTTTTCTATTGCCGGTATTCGTAAAATCAATGGATAATGAAAGTGTATTTTGTTATATTCACGCCACTGCATCATTAATATTACTTGATTTTATAAGATATGCTAAAAATATTTTATTTTTGTATTATATATATTTTAAAAAGTAAAATATAATATTTCTCAAGTGATTTTCAATGCTGATCGATCTCACTCACCCGTAACCTTTGGTTGTTAAAATAAATTACAATCTTTATTCATATCATAAGCAACTCCACATACATTTTCAAGGTTTAAGCAACTAATTCGTAATTTGCATCCCAAGCAAAGGGTATTATAATTCTTTGCAAAGATATCACTTGATGTTAATATGCGACCCCTACTACAAATGTAATTTTTACATAATTCTTCACCTATTTATTTGTAATTTTAACTTTTATTTCTAACCCATGACCTCTGCAATACCTGCAGCTATAATTTTTATGGTCACATTAAATAAATGAAAAGATTATAAAATATTTTAAAAAAATTGCATTAATCACATATTTGTTCTATGCAAAAAAAAAAAAAAATTCAATATAAAATAAATTAAATTTTGTACAAATATTTCGAACTAATTTATAAATATGGTCAAAATTTTGAGCCAATATATATATATATATATATATATATATAAATGCCCCTAAATAAATTAATATTTGCAAAAATATAGAGTACTATTTCCTCTACAAGAAAATTAATCTTTAATGACAGAAATTATGTCATTATAGCTTTTCCAGTTAAAAATATTTAGTGACAGGATAATGATTTTTATTGACAGTTTCTGTCATTAAAAATCATTTTCCTCTCACTAAAATTTTTTAACTAGAAAAACAATAATGACAGGATGTTATCATTAATGATTAATTTTTTTTTGTAGTGAGCTCCTTTTAAGTGTTAAAAAAAATGATAATCCCTTTATTTAATTTCACATATTGGTTGGTATTAGTATTCAAAGGAGATCTATCATTAATTTAATCATTTTCTGCTTTATTGTGCCTCTCTCACTTGCCAAGTTGCCATACTACATTTCATTTTAAAGTGCCATTTCATGTTTCATTTAAAAAAAAAAAAAGCCATTTCATGTTAATTGCCATTTTATAAAATGAATATGATTTATTTCACTTTATTTGTCGTTCATGATTTCTAGAGTTACTAAGTGCTTGTTTGCAAACTCAACATAAAAAGTAAAAATATTTATTTTTTAAAATTAAATACTTAAAATATGTTTTCAACAACTATTTTAAATGTTTATTATGACTTTTGGTAAGTGTATATTGACGATGATATTTCCAACTTAGCTAATTATAAAATCTGTATTGCATATTAATGAAACAAAAGAATGTGATTTTGAATTTATATCTATAAATTACATATATCTGTTAAATTTTCCCTTAATTAATCTTTGTAAATAATCTTTTCAACGGAAACTAAAAATTAAACAGAAGGAAAGTATGTGGATAGTAAAATCTCGTGTATTGATCATTCAATATATATTTGTCAATAGCTTACATTCAAAATAAAATAGTCAAACTTTAGTCAAATCTCATCTGCATTTGGTGCATAAATTTTAAATCGATATACTTACCACATTTAATTATATTGGCATGCTAATTTTATTTTACATTTTCAATTAAATTTAATTTGAACTTTTTAATCATATTTTTACATTTATCTTTATATCCAATCACATAGTGTACTGATATTAGAGCAGTTAAAATAATGAGCTGCTCGTCAGCTCGTTTCGTCTCGTTAAGGTTCGACTCCACTAGACTCGATGTGTTAAACGAGTCGAGCTCAAAAAAATACTCGTTTGATTAACGAGCTCGGCTCGACTCGGTAGGCTCGCGAGCTGCTCGGTAGGCTCAAAAAATAGAATTATTTTATAAATATTACTATAATTTAGGGTATAAAATAATAATATTTTACACACATACTACAACTCATATTCTCATTTCACTCATACTGATGAATTGATGATAATTTTATTTTTATTGCTGTTAAAATAAACGAGTTGTTCGTGAGCTCGGCTCGACTCGATGTGTTAAATGATCCGAGTTGAGCTTAAAAAAATACTCGTTTGCTTAATGAGCTCAGCTCGACTCAATAAGCTTAACGAGCCGAACCTAATGCTACTCGGGCTCGCTCGACTCGTATAACAGTTCTACCTAATATATAATAGATAGACCTCAAAAAGTTGGCAAATTTTGTACGAAAATGGTTCAGGATAAGATTATCATAAACCAGTTTTAAAGTATCAAATATTTAAGTAGGTATATCAAAAATCTCATCAGATGTATAAAAAATTTGGGTCAATAATATTATGTTATAATTATTGTAGATTTTATTGACCTCACTTTTGATTCTACTGCTAAATATTTTGACACACTTAACCAAATATTTAATATTTTAAAATAATTTTAAGATAAATTTATCATGAACTATTTTGATATAAAACCTACCAAAAAGTTATGTTTAACATGTATTTTCACTTTGAACAAAGATTGATATATTGAGTTGGTAATATTAATAAAGTAATTGAGGTATTGAAATTCATGCAGTTCTCTTAGTTAATGAGGATTAAAATTAATAATAATCAAGTACAAAGTATTTATCCAAGGGTATGTCGGTAAATGAATGTGCGAATTAGAAACCAAACAACATAGCATTTGACACATGCTAAAATTAAATATAACATAAAATTTGTGTAAAAAGATCTCACGTAAAATGTAATATTTTTATAATATTTTTAAATTTTGAAAATGACCAAACTCTATAAGATAAACTCATTTAAAATTTACCCAAAATTTAATAATACTCCATATGTCCCACAGAAATTTGCACACTTTCCTTATTTGGACGTACCTTACAAATTTGCACACTACAAAAAAAAATTAATTTACGTGCATACTCACAAACATATACACATATTTACCCATGCCACTACTTTATATATAAATCACATTTTCCTTAAAGAATGTGTCATCCCGTAGGGTGCAAATTCCTACGGGACGGAGGGACTAGTAGAATATATTTTCCTGAGGAAGTCATCATGATCTAATTAGTATTCTCCCAAACCAATATTTTATCCATAGTTCACAACCCAGAATTAATCTTATTCTTACGTCTCCGACAAAACTTGAGTTTGATTTTCTAACTCATGAAAATGATAGTAATTGAGAATTACTACGATAATATCCCCAAGTGTCAACTTTCATCACCAAATTATTATTTGGTGAACTATCAATTTCTCATAACAACAACTTATTTTATTTAATCTAGAAAAACAAGTCCTCTATACAGGTTAGTTCAAGGCAAAATATATTAAAAACAATACCATGTGTTAAGTTGGATTCATACTAATACAACAACATTCATTTAATAATACATTAATGCTAATACTTTATAAACTAATATTACAATATTCTAGAGTCATAAATATGTCGAACTATGTTTATGTGGATATATAAGTGATATGGTACTAGATAACAAGGGGTGTTCAGGAACTTATAAGTTGCTAAAATCTGTTTAACAAAAAAAAAATACATCTTATGAAAGGTTAAAATAAGCTAATTGGAACTTATAAGCTAAAAAAAAAAAGGACAACTCAAAATTTATTTATTTTTCGGAAAATTATATAAGATAGCATAAGAATTTATTAATTCAATTAGTCAAATATTTTAATAACTTATAAAATTGAGTAGGTATTGTGTGAAAATAGTTCATGATAAGTTTATCATGAAATTGTCTTAATGTATCAAATATCTGGTCAAGTGTATCAAAATATTTATTCGGTTTATTATTCTTAATTTTTGATACATCTGGTTAAATGTTTGATACTTTAAAACTTGTAATGATAAACTTATGATGAACTATTTTCATACAATATTTTGCCTATAAAATTTTAAAACAACTTATAAGATATTTAAAATAAATTCGTGAAATGGGTTCTAAGTGTAATAATATTAATAAATAGATATAATGAAAGACAATGTCTTATTTTAATTAAAAATTAATGATTGCCACCAAACAAAGTAATAATGTTAAAATTTATCAATTATGATAAGAGTATATTCTGAGGGTGCAACCTCTTGCTCGGTGGTTAATTGGTTTCCAAATCTGGTTGGTGGATTCGCCTTTCAACCCCTCACAATTTCCTAATGCGCGGGGGCAAAAAAAAACCTACTACATATGGTATGCTTAGCCTTTTTATGCTGATAAGTGTTGGTTTTCTTAGTTTATAAATATTACTCGGTCTCACAAGAACTTGCACACTTTTTTTATTTAAATGTTTCACAAGTTTGTATACTACCAAAAAAAGAAATACTGATTTACATGCATACTCACAAATTTATACACATATTTACACATATGTCACTATTTTATGAGCAACACTTGTGTAGAAATTTCTACCGTAGAAATATCCATTTTTGAAAAATTAGCGGATCTAAACCGGGTCAGGTCAGATTTGGATATTTTTTTTCAAAATTCGCGCAACTTGTAGTTCCAGGTTTTTTCGCTCCCATGTATGTTACAATTTGGGCAAATGCGTGTTACAGTTAGGCAAATCTTGTGTTACTAATTCTTAAAAAATTATTTTTTGTACTTTTCAAGTAACTATAAAGAAAATATGTATTTCTGCAAGTATAAATATGTGTTACTTAATTTATTTTTTATTCTCTTTGTTGATTTATGTTAATAATATGTTATTCATGTACTTAATACATCATTTAATGTCTTATATATGTTATATAAAATATAATATATATTTTTATAAGGATAAATAAATGTTTGTGTATACAGTAACACACATTTACTCTAATTGTAACACACATTTGCAGTAACACACATTTACTCTAATTGTAACACACATTTGCAGTAACACATATTTACTCTAATTGCAATACACATTTACTCTAGATGTAACACACATTTGCAGTAACACAAATTTACTCCAATTGTAACATAAATTTGCAGTAATACATATTTACTCTAATTGTAACACATATTTGTTCCTCAATTTGTGTTATTATATGAGCATATATGTGTTACTATAGGATAAAATGTATTTTTATTAAGAGTAAATATGTGTTACACATACAATGTAACATATGCATGTGTTACATTGTATGAAAAATATTTACTTCTACAAAAATAAATGAATGTGTAGAAAACAACATTTAATCTGGTTGTAACACACGTTTTGCCTTAAAGTAACATGTATTTGCCCAAACTGTAACATATCTGGGAGCGAAAAAAGCTGAAATTACAAGCTGCGCAAATTTTGGAAAAAAAAAATACTCAAATTCGACCCGCCCTGGTTTAGACCCGCAAATTTTAAAAAATGGATATTTTTACGGATCTTAGATCTGTAGAAATTTGTATATAAGTTTTTGTCCTACTTTATATATAAAATATATTTTTCTTGAAAAATGATCCGCCCTGTAAGATGCAAATTCCTACTAGACGGATGAGGTAAATTTTATTTTGAATAGTAAGTCGTTGAGAATTCTGAATCAGCTAAGAAAATTAGTTTTTAAAAGTCGGTAGTGACAACTATTTTAACTAAATCAATCAAGACAAGGTCCCCTTCATATCAAGTACCGTATAATTTAAATACTCCCTTCATCCCAAAACTACTTTCACATTTTTTCTTATTTGAACGTCTCAACTCTTTTTTTTATACTTTTAAAAAGAAAATTTTTTACACTCATAAAAATAAAAAAAGTACATTTTTTTCTTATTTTATTATTCAACTCTACACTTACATACTTACTTTTTTTTTGGTTCGCGTGCCCAAAACTACTAATTTTGGGACGGAGGGAGTAGTATTTTAAAATATTGTTTTCCTTGTTCATAAAATTATTTTCTTCTTAGAAGAGTCATACAAATTTTAATAAAAGTTGGTATTATATTAAAATAATAGATAAAGTAAAAAATATAAGGGTATTGCGGAACATAATTTTTTATTTATGAGTGTAAATTATTTCAAAATAAGAAAATAAAATAAAATTCATGAACAAAAGAAAAAGAAAATGGAATTTTTTTTATGGATGTGAGAAATATTAGTTGTTGTTACTGAACAATTAAAACTATTTACATTGAATAATTACGTCATCCAATTGATATTGTTCTATAAAAAAGTTGTAAATATTCACTGAAAATAACATAGTAATATTTAAAAATGCATTGTCCGGGTGTTACATGAGATTTTTACTCAATACTTAATAGTAAGTAAATTGGACGTAAGAAAACGATTTGCTTTTCTATAAAATAATTTAAAAGAATTAACTAACTTACTTTAATAGTTTTAACTGTTATTTATTATTAATTAATTATTATAATATATTTTAATTGGTCATAAGTACAGCCAATGCCAACCCATCTTTTTAATACTGATGTTGATTAAATTTGTCACAAAAGCGGTCCAAAAATAATAAAAAAAAAAGTCAATCAATTAGCAATATACACATTAAACTTTCATAATTAGGATCCAGACATATACAGTGTCTCAGAGAAATTAAAACGTTTCGAGTTTGATCAAGGATTGAAGCCTCGTGGGCCCACCTTCATTTCTAAGTTTTTTTTTTTTTTTAAACTCACAAGTCATAATAAGTTATTCTCCAATGTGATGTACAATTAAATATTAATAATATTTTAATACGAGATAAAATATGTTATAAATTTAAATTAAATATATTTTATTCTCTAATAAATTATTATTTATTAATTTTAAATATTTTATAAATATGTAATTTATATGAGATAATATATATGTAAATATCTCAAAAATATTAAATTAATTATATATATTTAATATTTTGAAACTAACAAAATACTAAAATTTTAAAAATGACATTAATATTGAAATACTAACAAAATTTTTCTTTTCACAAAAACTCGTATGCAATATTGCACAAAACCCGACCCGTGCAATATCCCCAAATAAAAATTCGTGGATCCAATAAAATTTTTAAGGAAAATTCTTGCTACTTCCAGAATGTATACCACATGAACATATTTGTGCTACTGTAAGACAAAATGTGTGCTACTACATCTTAAAAAATTATTATTTTTGTACTTTTAAAGTAACTATAAGAATAATATGTATTTTTACAAGAACAAATATGTGTTTTTTAATTTATTTTTCATTTTATTATTAGTTTTATGTTGATAATATGTTGGTAATGTAATAATACTTTACATGTGTTACTATCTCGTCACTCCCAAAATGTATACTATATGAACATATGTGTGCTACTGTAAGACAAAATTTGTGCTACTGTAAGACAAAATGTGTGCTACTACATCTTAAAAAATTAATTTTATCGAAATTCCAGAATGTATACCACATGAACATATGTGTGCTACTGTAAGACAAAATGTGTGTTACTACATCTTAAAAAATTAATTTTATCGAAATTCCAGAATGTATACCACATGAATATATGTGTGCTACTGTAAGACAAAATGTGTGCTACTACATCTTAAAAAATAATAATTTCTATAAAAATTAATAAATATTTATGAAAAACGAATATTTTTTCTTATAATAATACACATATTGATCTTACATTGTATTAACATGTTTGTTTTCTACAAAATAAATGAATATATGTAAAAAAACAACATTTGTTCTTATAGTAATACACATTTGACCTTATAGTAGCATAAATTTACTCATACAGTATAGAGAAAATCCTGAAATTTGAAAATTGCTCAAATACGACCCGACCCGTTCAAGATCCGCGAATTTTATTACTTTGACCCCTTTGACCCGCGAATTTTTAAAATTTTCCTTGTTTTGGCATATATTGCACCCGTGCAATATTGTACGGAAGACCTACTCTTTTCTTTTAAGTTCAAGTATTCAGCTATATATCAAAATTAATAAATAAATATTTTTAAATAATATAATTCATATTATAAATAAATTTTATGTTATATATGAAATATGAATATGAATTAAATATTAGAAAAACACGATTAATTTGAATAATAGAAGAGATGCAACGATGGAATTGAATAAGAGCTCACACTTTCAATGCGTTTTCATTGTATAAACACACAAAATTTTGATTTCACATGTAATTGAGATATATTGAAAAAAAAAAGAATATTATGTAAGTATAACTAGAGTAAAAGTAAAATTGAGATTTGAAACATATATAAATGATAGAGTAATATGTTAAGACTAATTGATGAACAACAATATTAATAATTTATTATTTTATGTTTTGGCGAGAACTTGTGGAAAAAATCACTATTATATATATATATATATATATGTGTATATATATAAATATGAGTTTAAAAAAATATAAAAAATAGGTCAAAGTGCAATTTCATATAACAACCACCTAACTTTTCTATCATAACAAAATAACAAAGAAGACGAATAATATGTTAGATGACAAAATCTCCCAAACACAATAGAATAATCTACTCCTATTTGTATGAATTAAATAAATAAATAAAACCTAATGGGCCTCTATATCCCTTTGTTTTTTTTAAGCCAAGATTGGTGATAAGTGACATAAAAGTTGGTCCGCCTGCCGAAAAGCTGAGTAGTTTATTATCCGTTTGGTGGTTCATTAAAGATGTGGATATTTTACCCCCCATAAATAGTGTGAGATCTTCTTTGTACATACTTTTGAAAATACGTAGTTTTAAAAAAATAACTATATTTATAAATAGGTTCACAATATTTACATAAAATTATATTTTTTTTCTACACAATAAATATTTATAAATATAGTAATTATTTTGAATCTATATGTAAATCACTCTAAATTACGACCATTTTAGGAATGTGTTAATGGATTATATATACCTCTTTTCATTGATTTATGAGAATGCTTCGTAGGAAACATAAATGCTGATCTACTCACTCAAGACTGAAGAGTGAAGGCACGCACAACTTAACGCGTTAATCTGTAAATATCAAATCTTAATTATGATGAATTCAAACTAGTTAATTATCAATCAACGACTGATCGACAGAGCAGCCCTGTTTAATTGAAACAATAATTAGCTAGAAGCACTTTTTAAAGGGAAACAACAACTATTTTGGAGAAATTAATTAATGCCAAACTCCTTGTCTTTTCTATTCATTATTGTCATGGGAAAAAAATGAAGTAAAACTAACAGTCTTGTATACTCATATTAACACATGTAATTAAAATGAATAACATTATCAGCTTTTGACTGCGGCTTATCAAAAATATATTTTTAAATAAGATAGTATTTCCTCTCTCCCGTCTCACTATAAGTTTTTCACTTTTATTTTTTTAGATGTTCCACAATAAAATTTTCATTCCATAAAAAACAACAACACTTCATATATTAATAAACAAATACCCCTTTTCACAACTCCTAATTATTTTTTCACAATTTCTATTATTTTTTCAAAACTTTTCATTATTTTATACAAAAGTCAACATGTGGCCCACCATATAATAATAAATAAATACACTTTTTTAAACAAAACAACTAAAAGAAATGAGAAACTTAAAGAGGAACGGAGGGAGTAATATATAACTAAATATGTGTAAAATTTTGTAAGTATGCAGTGTGTGTGCAGTTTTTTTTTTTTTTTAATAGTGTATAAAATAATATGAAACGTGTAAATTTATCTGGGACGAAGATAATAATACTAATATTATAGTATTTTCTCTGTTCCGAGAAAATTAGCACCCCTGAATTTCACATGATTTAAAAAAAAAATTTAAATTAATGAAATAGTGTGCATATAGTTGTGCAAATGTATATACAAATCAATATTTTTTAATATTATGCAAATTGGTGTGAGATATATATTTAAATAAAAAATATATGTACATTTTCTTTTATCGGAGAGAGTATATTTTAGTGATACTCAATTTTTTGAAATAACACAAAATTTTACAGAATTATCATTTCAGCTTGGCAGAATATATCATGTTCTGTATCTATAATCGGATTAAAAATTAAAAGATGATTGCTACACAAAAGCGTGTTTTCGTACAGGGGGTGGGGGAGGTGGGTTTCAGTATTATTATTATTATTCAGAGTAAAACTGCCGCTTATTCGTCATTGTCCTATATTGTTGGTAATATGATATCTAAATGATGTTGGTGTTCATTGACAGAAAATCCCTATTCTCTAAAATATGAGATACTTAAATATATCAGATAATAATTAGAATGCACACCCACTATGTGGCCTGTGCTCAATATTATCCAACACTAGGAAAATTCACACCATAAATCCTAATTCTTGTAAACATTAATACTTTCATTCGAATCCAAAAAACGACTGCCTATTAATGGAAAATTCATTGAGTCAGAATCACTCGTACATAGTGAATTTTGAATTTAGAACCTATAAAAAAATACCTTAAAAAGAAATATTTTTTTTTAATCTCAAGTTATCACTATTAATCTGAGATATGGGCTAGGGTGGATCCCACAAATTAGAATTGTTATATTCAGAATATGATTATATGTCACATTGTGATATTATGTATTTGATTTACATGCAAAAAAAAAAAACCTTTTTTTTTTGAAAGGGGAAAATGAGGTGTGTTTCTTTTTTTACTAAGTTAGCCAAAATTATTTTATTTTTTATGAATACGTGAGTTAAACTTTCAATATTTAATACTACACAAAAACTCGTATGCAATATTGCACAAAACTCGTCCCGTGCAATTAACCCATTTTCATAACTCATTTTACAAACGGATTTAATATAAATATTGAAAAATCGCTTGTTTTCTTTCAGTTTTTCATCGGTTTTCAGAAACTTCCTTGGTTTGCGCAATATTTCTTTCTCTCATACGAAACTCTCTGCTCATCTTTCTCATACGAAACTTCCTTGGTTTGTTGATTTTGTTGGCTGTTAGCCTTTTCCTGCATTTGATTTGTTCGTGTGAATATATTTTTGTGTTTCGTAGTGTAGATCAATGTTTTTAAGTGATTTGTAGTTCTTTAGGGTTTTTGTCTGTGTTCTGTTCTGTTTGAAATACAATAACAAAAAAGTCATGATGTAGTATCATAAAATTCTACATGTATGTAGTAGCATGAATAAGTAATGTAGTATAATAACATGGTGTAGAGGTGGTGGAATTTATTTTTTGTATGTAGTAACATAATACACTTCTTATAGTAGTACAATATATTTCTTATAGTAGTACAATATATTTCTTATAGTATGACAATCATATAGTGTGAAGTAATTAATGTAGTATAATAGTGGAATGCATTTTCTGTATGTAGTATTATAAATGATATCTTGTAGTATACAAAATTTGAACATATAGTAATACATATTATGCAGTATGAAAATATTATGCATGCAGTATGAAAATATTATGCATGCAGTATAAAAAACTTATGCATGTAGTATAATAATAAGATCAATGCAGTAACACAAGAACATACTAACACAAAATAATTATAGCATCTTCGTCTCTCTTCGTTGTAATTGAATATTAATGAGTTTTCATGGCGATCGCCAAATTTAATTGAATATGAATGCGGCATTACTTTGATCTTTGTGAAACCAGGGTTTTAAAGCTGTGGGCTTTTTGCTTTCTAATATGATCCGCGAATTTTAGACGTGACCCGGTTCCCAATTGAGTGACCCGCGAATTTAATTTTTTTTCCTTTTTAGCATATATTGCACCGTGCAATATTGCACGAGAGACCTACACTTAATACTATGGCAATAAAATGTATCATAAACCACATTTTGTTATCCACCTATCCATTTCGTCATGTAACATAGGAACATTTGAAGAAACCCTCGTAATGTAGTAAAAAAAAAATGTAATATGCACAGATTGAGGAATGGGATGGTCCAATTATTTTTGAAAATAAGGTAAAATTTTGTATGAAAATAATTCATTATAAACTTATCCTAAACTAAATTTAAAGTATCAAATAGTTGACTAGAAATATAAAAAATCTTGGTTAATGATATTACGTTATACTTATTACAAATTTTGTAAACCTCAACTTTTAATACTTTTGATGAATATCTTAATACACTTAACTAAATATTCAATACTTTAAAATAATTTTTAATAAATTTATCGTGAACGATTTTTATATAAACCTACTAAAAAATATTGCATAACCCGGCTCAAGGTCATATTAAAACCCATATCTTGATGAGCCAATCACGAATCGGCCCAAACACTCAAACATGTAAAGAGCATCAATCTTTGTCTTTTTCTGGGTACGGTTAGAAATTCTTTTTTCAAGTTTTTAATTTTTTTAAATAATTTTCCAAAAAGAATGAAATGCATAATATTTTCTTCTAAAATGTTTAATTTTTTTTGGAACAATAGATAATACATTCATTTAAATAGTTTATTTATTCGAGATGAGCTGGCTTCCCATTAGACGGTGTGAACCTAATATTCAATTTTTGGATCTGGTTTGTTACATACCATAGTGTTTTTTTTCAATAAATAGGCATTGCCCGAAAATCTTTCAGGATATATAAATTATCATTAAATCATTACAATTTGCACTTTAAAAATCTTTAAATGAAAAAAAAATTACCAAAAAACTGTCAAATAAGAACAAAATAGCAAATCCATCAAATAATATTTTAATTTATATTTAATAACATTGTAAAAATAATTAAATATTTATAAATTATATTATATACTACTACATGTACTATATTATATAAGTGCTATAATATTATTTATGTATTATATAATATATATTTATTAATATAATTAAATAAGTTGGCTTATTGAACTTAAAAAAAAAAACTCAATAAATAGACTTTTAAAAAAACCTGATTCTTAGCTCATACATTAACAAGTTCGAGTCGAGCTAAATTTTTAATGATTCGAGCCAAAATCCCTATCTGATAGCCTAGCTAACATCTAGTGGAGTTTGACTTTTTAATTGTTTTACCATTTAGTATTTACCATAGGTTTCTTCAACAAATAAATTTTGATATTTGATTAAATTATCTATGTATATGTCAGGTAAAATTTAATTAAATGCTTATTTTGTCTTCAATTTAATTTTCTATTGGACTTTGGTACGATTCTTTAATGTGAACAGTTATTTAGTACTTGTAATATATAATAAAAAAAATTGGGGACATGATGGTAAATAAAAAGAAAATAAATTTATCTTTTAATAGCATTGTGGTAAATGAATGACTATTATAAAAATAAAAATCTAGTAAATGATAAACTTTTTTAACAAATGAAAATTTTATTTGGGGTTATATTGTAAAATTGACATACCATCTAGTTAGACAGCCATTAAAACATGCAAAAAAATTATCAAAATGTGACTTCACAATATCAAAGTGAGGGTCTCTAGTATTATCTCGAGCTTCACATGGTCTAGACAATCATTGTTTGAGCTTCAAGTGCAATAATGTTCTCACGCATCAATTAAAATTTTTTTTTCCAGCTACATCATATTTTAGTATATTATAATTAACTTAGGCCTCTAAAATTTCATCATTTAAAAAAAAATAAGACAACATATGATTATAATATTTTTTTTTAAATAATGCACAAGTTTATAACAAGTGCCTTATCACACAGTTAGGGATGTCAAAATGTCCCACCCCACAGCTGTTCCGCCCTGGCCCACTCCATTTGGATCAGCCCCGTCCCGCCCTGTACATGGGACATGGCAGGACAGACATAAATTTGCACTTTTACTGCCCCACTCCATCCTGCCCCATAGTATATATTACACAAAATATAATATTTTAAAATATATAAAATACATTCTACATATAATATTTCATAATATATAAAATAAATTTAATATATAATATTTTATAATATATCAAATAAATTTTAAGTTACATTATTTATTTATTTTATTGTAACTCTAATCTAAAATAAATCAAAAATTATTTTTGTTTAATATAATTTGATATATTTGGTGTATCATTTTTATATTAATATAATTGTTTTTATCTAAATTATATTTATATATATATTTACATATATGTAAAAAGATATTGTATTTTAGTATGGGGCGGGATGAGGTAGGCGGGACAAATCTGCCCTGCAGCGGGGCAGGCATGGAGCACAACATTCTGTCCCGCGCGGGACATGAGACAGGACAGGGCGGCGGCGGAGCAAAGGCGCGGGGTAAACATGAGTATTTAGATACCCACTCTGTCATGATCCATTGTCATCCCTACACACAGTCACTGGAATGTTTAGAGAAAAAGAAATACTTCCTCCATCCAAAAATAATTTTAATACTTTTCATTTTAAAAATTCAATTTTTTTTCACACTTTGTAAGAAAATAATTTACACTCATACATTCAATAAAATAAATTTTAAAAATTTTATTATTTAATTCAAAGTTATATATATATTTTTTTAATTGTGTATTATGTTTCCTATAAAATATAATTTGAGATAGATTGAGTAAAATATATCTGAGAAAAAAGAAAAAGAAAAAAGACATGCACCTCATTGGTCAGAGCTCGGTCTCATCGTTTTCAGAAGAGCATCTGACCTGCCAATTCGAAACGGGATAACTATTTTATTCAGTTTTGACTTTAATTGTAAAGTGGATATATTAAAAAGCATCATCGTAAAACTTTTGACCACAATGATTTTCTACTTATGTCCTTATCCAAAAAGGATATTTCAGTTACTTTTAACTTTTGCCTCTGTCTGTCAAAAAAGAGAAAAAATTCTTTCATGGACCCAATTTATTTGACCGTCTACGGACTATATTAACTTATGACCTAAACAGGTGTAATTTGTTTAAATGGAAGTTTTAAATAAAACCAGATTAAACTATTTACAAACTGATTCATCTAAATAATTATTTGCATTTTATAAATTTCAAATTTGAAACATAAAAAAATATATTCCTAAATTTCAAGTTTACAACACTAAATCAAACATGATGTTCATCAATGGGTTTATTATTTTTATTGTTAGGCAAGATATTATTATTATGTATTTTATTATTATCATCTATACTCACAGAAGGCAAGATTTATATTGTATCTATTATAGCCTGTTTTTTAAATATGTTACTGATATGATAGCCATAAGCTTTTTTTTTTTGGTTAGCATTCTAAGTTAAATTCATGTTAAATTTTTGTCAGTTTTAACTTATTGATATTAATATATTAACCGAAATTTCTATAAAATGCTGATAATTTCATTATATTTTCAACCTTAGTCTCGGCACAAGACAACCGATCGGAGGTTACTTGTTACAATTAAAACTAATTAACTTATTGGAAAGAATAAATAAATATATATATTCACCAGGATTAGGGCTAATCCATTTAATATCTCTACCAAAGATGTTTTCACCTTTGGGAGTGCATACTTTTTAAGAAAAGTAAAATGCTGTGTAAAATTATATTATTAAAATAATGAGATTAGTTAGATTAAATATAAAAGTAGTGGCATTTTGTGTAAATATGTGAATATTGTGAAGGTAAAATTAAAGTAATAGTTTCTATTTATAGGGTGTGAAAAAAATTATTGGACGGACGAAAAAGAAAAATGTGAAAACAATTATGGGACGGAGGGAGCAATAGTATAATACTCTCTGTATATCAAAGTTAAAAGTGTAGTCAATTCTTAAGATGGATCGCTCCATAGAGAATTTTGTTTTAATTTGAAATGGATGCTCCTAATGGATGTTGTGTTATGGATGCCCCTAATGATCGGTGTGTTATGTGTCCACATATTAGTTGGCACATGAGAGAGAGAGAGAGAGAGAGAGAGAGATTTGAAGTGATAATCTGTAAAAACAAATTATGTCATGAAAATGAGTCAACACCACATATTGAATATCCATGGATCAATTCAGGTCCCTACAATTACAGAAGAGTCCAAACACACGTGCAAACCCTGTATAATCAATCTTTTTGACCATGCATTTTGAATTTGAAGAATCGTATGCTTCTCTCTTTTGCAAAAAAGATGTATGCGTACTGGAATGTTCACAATAATACCCACCTCGCATATTCACAGGACCGGTGGAACTAGTTGTTTCCAAACCTCTGAAGTTAAAGTCTAGGTTTCCTCATGCATACACGTGTTCAAACCATACTTAATAATTAAATCTACTTAATCCACTAATTAAATCTTCTATCATTTTCATGCATGTTAACATTCAAATCAAAGTTGCCAGTCTTTTCTGTCGGAAAGGATCTGACTATTAACACTCACAATAATATGCTATACACATCAACATTATAGTTATGCAATTGAATAAGCAGCTAAAAATTCTTGCACATGGTTCTCCGAGGGTCTTAATAGTCCCAAGCTTATATTGCACGGTTGCGGAAACACAAGCGCATGGCTTTAGATACCGGTTTAGAATACCAAGTTTTAAAAATATTAGGATGTATCTGCTTATTTATATTTTATTATATTTATATAATACATTAAAATATATTGTAAATTTTAAAATTATGTAAATCAAATATATGCCATTCATATTTTTTCTCACCAACTCTTAAGCATATTGAATAATATAATATAATTATGTAAGAACACATCAATCCAAATTTCATTAATTGAATACATAAGTCAAAATAATAATTTAATCTAAAATAGTGTCACATTGTCAAATCTAATTATATGACATAATAAACTCAATTGAAAAAAAAAATATAATGCTTAGCAAGTAGAATTCATGCAGTGGATTCGAGAAACCGTTAGCCGGATTCACCACGTGGCAGCCGAATTCATCACGTGGAGAATTCGCTACACAGTTCAAAAATTACACCCCTTTTAAAGGGTGGGTGTGAATCTAATACTATATTATAATAATTGTAGAAGAATTCGTGCATCACGGTCATGCACTAATTTAAAATCACTGATTCTATGCTGCTTTTTTTTTGGAAGAATACGCAAGTTAGGGGAATGTTTTTTGTCTAATAACTCAAATCTCTAAGCGTGTATTCGGATAAAATCAATTACGATACAAGAAATTTGGAAAATAAATGATTTTAGAAATATAGAGTCAAAGTTAAATATTTGAAATCCATCAACTTAAATATCTTACCCAAATAAGTGAGGTGAATGAATTTAAAACTTATGGCTCCAAATCAACACAACTTATATAGTTTTTATATTTCCGGTCCTGAACTTTCATGTTTGATTTCACTACGCCCTTGAAAATGTAAATTTTAATTTACAATTTCCCTTGTACATTCATTTTGTTTCACTATCTAGCTCGTCTTCAAATAAAAGTAGTTGTCCTAATGTATATTTACATTGAATACTTCAGTAGAAGGGTAGGCTGAAATCAATCCATGCTATTCAATATTTGATTCGATTTCATTCATAAAAACACTCGGTTAAGCTGGGTTTGACAATAGATGTTAAACAAGTTTAAATATAAAATTATGTTTGAATCTAATGTTCGACTTGACTCTATCTCGAAAGTAAAAAAATATTACATAAATGTAAAAGATATCAACTACTCGAGCTCAACTCGTGTTTAACTTGATTAATAAATTCGACTTGACTTGACTAATTACAATTTAAGACTAGGTAAACAGAACTGAAAAATTAAGTATCTAATAAACAATTAGAAGTATAAGTGGACTTGATCTAACACAACAATGTACATGGATCTAAAAAGATTCTTGCTGTTAACTTTTTCTATTGGAAAGTGAACTAAATATATATTAAAAAAAAAATCGTATGAAAGTGGTACACAGATTTGAATTTCTATTGATTTGCTGATTTGAATATGTATTTAGGTTATAGTTAAATAGTCATGAACAAAGTCATCAATTTTTTTTTAAATAGTATAGTTTCATTTAGAGGGAAAAGGAAAAAAAAAAGCCTCTTACATATTCTAAGTATGTCTTATCTAGTTGGTATCTGATTATGTTGGCCCTACAACAGTCAAAAGATAATTCCCAGGTCAAATTCATCACTAGATTTTCACTCTTCTACAGTTCTACTTGCCTTGAGGAATAATAAACACAGTAAAACAGCAAAAAACGTAAAGTAGAAACAAAAAGTTGGAAGAGATTAGATTTACCTGGCCATTATCAGCTGAGCTGATTGACAACTTTATCCCCTGCCTCCATTGCTTTTGCCGAAAGGAAATTAGAGATAAGCCCTCTCCCAAAGCTAACATTATCTCTTTGTCTGAATCTATACATAGCTTCTTAATTTCCCTGCAATACCATGCCCACATCGCGTTATACATAAAAGGCTCATGCAAAGATTAGATATCAGCTAAAGGCAATGGAAAGAATATGTGCCTGAAATTGATTAGCATTAGTAAATAAAGTCAAATCGACTGTCATGCTTTCACATATCTATACTGAGAGATTACAATGGAAATTGTGTCGTTGTATTAAAGCGAGAATAAGATCTTTCACATATTGATACTGAGAGATTACAATGGAAATTGTGACGTTGTATTAAAGCGAGAATAAGATCGGAGATTAGAAACTAGAGAAGTAGGAATTGAGTGGAGTGCTATGTGGTACACAAACTATAAGCTCAGCATCTAATTTGATTGGTGCATATTAATTCATGCGATTATTTCTATCCATACTAATCTAACCTTGATTGATGACATAACACTGCAAACCTAATTAAGCTATAGCTAATTAGCATCTGCCATGTTAACAAAGTGCAGCGAAATACTTATAATAATAAACAGCATTCTTGAGATGACTGTATGTTGATCTTAATTTTTTTCCAACTCAATAGACAAGAAAGTAGAAAAATTATACTCAAAAACTTACCACATAAGTTTTCCCTAATTGCTTACCACACAATATTAAAACCAGTCACTTAACTCACATACAGTGGTAAAAAAGTGACATGGCATACAGCTGTATTTACAAGTCAGTAACTGGTCCTTATGCGAGAGAAAGGGTGGAGATGCGTGATATGGTTAGAATGGAATTATTTTAGCAGCTCAAATTATGGGCCTAGAAGCATTTGGATTCCGACGAATGTACGTTAGAATTTCCGGGTACTAGCTAGCAGGTGAATTCTTAAAGATGACACCAAGAAGCGGTCCCTTACGTGCATCCTACACCCAGTACGTTCCAGCAAGTGGAATCCACCACAAATTTTAACACAGTTACACAAGGTTTGAGTAATTTATGGTGGATTCCACACGGGTGCATGATGGAATACACTCCAATAACCAATGAATGGGCTTGAAGAATCTTTAAAAAGTGTGCAAAAAAAAAGAAAATAATATATATATATATATTTTTTAAAAAGCACCAACAAATTAATATAAATAGCTTCAAAATTTCATTTCTTTGCAAGTTCTCAAGTTGTGCTCCAGTTCAAGAGAATTGCAATCACACTATCATGGAAAGCAGATATGAGTCTTCAGAGAATCTAAGGTACGAGTTTTTATTTCATGATGATAGCACCCTCCTTGAAATTTATTACCTAGCCTTTAAGTAAGTAATTTAATTAGCTGATAACACATTGAATGCTAATTATTCATTTGATGCATGTAGGAATAAGTGTGCCGCATGCTACAGACAGTTTAACAGAATGGAGCATCTGGTTGAACATATGAGGATATCATATCATTCAAAGCATGAACCTGTATGTGGAATTTGTCATAAGCATTGTCGTTCATTTGAATCTCTAAGGGAGCATCTCATAGGTATGTACACTTAAATCTATCTCTTATAAATAAATTAAAGTAATGCTACACATGACATAAGATTGATCATATAAGCTGACTCCTATCAGGACCTCTGCCAAAGGCAGAATGTGAAAGGATATTCAAGGAACGAGGATGTGACCTTTGTTTAACCATACATAGTAGCCGCTACGCTCTTCAGGCCCACAGAGAGAGATGCCAACTTTCGCGTGGAAACAATGTAAAGATAAACAAATTTCAACAAGATACCTTAGCTACTTCATGATATATGTTACTGTTTCGCTAGCATCTATACATATTAATTTATCTTTTACAAAATTTAGGCTATCCTTTACCGAATGGCTAACTTGGGTATTCAAGACGAGTTGAGGATTGATAATAGCAGGGGAAAAGTGGTTTCACTTGCTTGCAAAATGGTTGGCGGTGGTAGTGATGGCTCCCTAGATCTTTGTGCAAGGGTCTGCCTCATTGATGAGCATGAAAGGATAATCTTTCACACATATGTCAAGCCACACCTTCCAGTCACAAATTATAGGTAAGAGTTGATCTACTCATAGTTTTAAAAGGCGCACAAAGGCGCAAGAGTGAGCCTTAGGCGCGCCTCTCGTCCTTGACTTTCCTAAGCACATTTCACACATATATTACTATGGAAAATTATATAAAACCACATAATACTACCAAAATGTCAATAAATGAACATAATAACACAATTTAACATGAAATTAATACTAAAATGATGATAATAGACTTCCTAAACACACAAATATCACAAAAACAGCAGTAAAAACACACAAATATCACCAAATAGCAGTTCTATTAAGTCTAATTAACTAGTCCTCATCAAATTCAAAGGCCTCCTCCTCCTCCTCATCACCAAATTCATCATCATCAATATATTCCTCTTCCTCTTCCTCTTCTTCCTCGAATTCTGTTTAAAAAGAGTGAAAGAAGTGATAAAAAGATTATTAAAAAAAAACTTACCGGCGACTGGCGGCGGCGGCGGCCGGCGGTGTGCTGGAGTAGGCGGCCGGGGGCTGGAGCCGCTGGAAGGAGGAGTGAAGGCCTTGTTCGAAGGTGATGTATGAAAATAAAAAAAAAACCCTAATCCTAGTCTTATATATTATTACCTTATTTAATTAAAAATATATATATTAATAAAAATGCTACTCTACTTGAACTAAAAGTGCTATTTCTATTGAAAAAAATGAGTCAAAAAGCTGATAGACCAAGAGGCGCGCCTTGGTCGCCTTACAAAAGGCGCACAAAGGCGCGCGCCTTGCGATCTGCGCCCGATATTTGTTATTCGAGGCGCTCAACCTTGAGCCTTGCGCCTCAGGCGCGCCCAAGGCACGCCTTTTAAAAACTAGGGATCTACTATAGTTAAGCATATCCTATCATGCCTATTTATATGTCCCGATTAGTGTTGATGCGCATGATTCTTCCCTTTGTACTATTTTTCACTTTAATAATTTTGTTTCTTTTGTAATTACACAACAATAATGATGATCAACTCTAACAAAAATAATTTATTTTTAGGTATGAAACCACGGGTATACGACCAGAATTTTTGAGGGATGCCATGCCACTTAGGCAAGTCCAGCGAAAGATTCAAGACTACTTATGCAATGGTGAATCAGTATGGCAGATCCGTTCTAGAGGTGGAAAAGCTAGAATTCTTGTCGGTCATGGCTTAGATCATGATTTAAAATGCTTGGAACTGGAGTATCCTGACATACTGATCAGGCAAGCTTCTTAGCTGCACAGGAACATTGTCAGAGGCTTTTTTCTGACAAATATTGTTTATTTAAGGTTTTCCAATTTATGTGTTGATCTTATAATCTTTCTGTCTTCAAGGATTAAGATTAAACAATGAATGCAAAAGCTTCTTAACTGTGCCAGTAACCTAGAAATCCTTTTTTCTACAGGGATACTGCAAAATATCCTCCATTGATGAAAACAAGCAAGCTGAGCAACTCATTGAAATATTTAACAAAAGCATACCTTGGGTAAGTACCTTGATCATATTTCATGGCTTCACATTGAATAATCTTATGGTCGGCAGTCAATCATAAGGAGATTTCATTTTTATCTTTGCCATTTAATTTCTAACAAGTAACAACCATGTGAACCATACATACAGATATGACATCCAAACTGGTATACAAGATCCCTACGAAGACTGTGTTGCAACAATGAAACTGTATAAGAGAATGAGATCACAAAATCATAAAGTGGAAGAATGTCCTCTGGCTTCAGATCCACAAAATCGGAACAACTTTTCATCACGACGACAAAGTGAGCTTGAGAGAATGACTCCAGAAAAGATGTTGGAAATATCAAGATCTGATTATTACTGCTGGTGCATGGACTCCAAATAAAGAGGTTAAGGTGGAATCCTGAGATATTTAAGGAGGCTATGACACACTAATAGACCACGATTCTATGAATTTTCCAGCATGGATTGGCTTGATAGCAAACGTGGAATTTAAAGTCACTCAATGGAATAGGCTTTATTACTATGTATTATGTATCTTAAATTATTTTGCACCTAAGAGATCTATGTGCAGTATCATATGATTTAATGATGTCATGTAACGTGCTTTCTTTAGTAGTATAATTTATCGCTGAGTATTATATGATTCAATAATGCCATAAAAATTTCTTTAATTATTTTTTCACCCAGTAGATTTAGCTGTAGTATCATATAATTCAATAATGTATTGTCATTACAACGGATCAGTCTTTCTTTCTTTACTCGTATCAATGTATCTTAATTTAGTTTTCTCCTTAGTAGAAGTATCATTAGATTCAAAAATACCATGAGCATGTGCATTTAATATTTTTTATTCACTGACAACATTTCCCCAATATTAGCAAGTTCATTATTTCTTGAGACTATGATTTGGAGATGGAACATGGTTTCAATGACCACAAGTACTTCATCTGACCATTAAATTAAAATAACTATGATACTATTCACACACACACACACATAGAGAGAAGAGAAAATTAGCAAGTGCCAGAATCAAACATTTTTTGTTATTGTAAATTGTAATTTGTAAAATGATCAATGAGTACAACTCTCAGGATCCCCAGACAATCACCTTCTCCCTTCACATTCCTAGGGTAGAATTTTATCTTAGTTCACCGTCATGCAGTAACCTAAACAACCATTTCTTACACATTCACATATTTCTATCATAGAATTTTTAACTTTAGTTAATCCCCATGCAATAATGTGAATAAAATATGTAAGTCAACCACATGCCAACTTTATTGTATCTAAAATGCAACTCCCATCATTTACTTGTGTTATCAGATAACATAAATATGACTAAAAATCTATAGCACTTGAATACTAATCAATCAATAAGAGCAAACTCAACAATGCAGCATAAATCAATTCATTTTCTAGTTTCCAAGATTGGATGATTGATCCCTTTCTCAAACACTAATTGATAAAGAAATTCAACAGGAAAAGTATTAGAGGCAGTGGATGCACTAGAAAACTATAAGTAAATTACACACAAAAAGTAAAACATTCTGTGCATCATCATGGTCCAATCACCGCCACATGCTTATAACAGTGACAGATGTTGGTAGCAAGCAGCAAGTAGCAACATGTCATATACAGCCATGCATGATAAATTGTTGGCATATTCACATACAACAAATAACGGTGCAATTGCATCATATATGCACTTGATATAGTTACTCAAATCAAAACCGCTAACTTCAAAGCAAAAAAAGGAAAACGCAGCAACCAGCTCAACTTTTACGGGGAGAGAGATGGACTTACCAGAAAAGAGGTCTCGATTATAACAGCAGCAACTCCGATTGTCCAACGGTGCGATCTCCTTCATTTGCGCGTACGATGGAAATTCACCAATTCTCATCATAAATAAGCAATTTTAGTGCTGCCAGTGGAGAAAAACATACAATACAGAGATACAACTCCTGATTACTAGAGCTATTCACGCGATCATGCAGAAAAATCGAGAAGTTAAAGGTGAGGTGAGGGTTTTGATGAACAGAGGAGAGTGATGTTTCGCGCGATTTGTTGAAACTCCTTTTTGAAATATGGAATACTATAGTCTACAGCCTACACTCTTTCAGTTTCCTGCCAAGCCCAAACTCCAGAGGCCTCGCATTGGGCCGGTTTAAATAAAGACACAGGCCAGGTTATTTAGACTTATTTTGTGGGAAGTACACACACTGATTAGAATATACTCCCTCCGTCCATGAAAATTGGACTACCATTGTTGTGCACGGTTATTAAGAAAAGTAGTGTAAAAGTGAGTGTATTAGTATAAAAAATATTTAATTATTAAAAAAGTACTTGATGTGATGTGTAAAAGTGAGTATATGTGTATAAAAAATAAAAATAATAATTGTAAGTTTTCCATTTTAGGTAGGTAGATCATTTATTGTGGACGACCATTTAAGGCAACGTGGACCATTTATCGTGGACGGAGGGAGTATATGTTTCGCTATAGACCTCTCAACTTAACTTTTTAATATGTTTTGTTTTTATAATATTTTATTTGGATTAGTCTTGCATGCACCAGTTACACGGTGCAACTCAAGTTCATTTTTTAAAAGTTATACAAAATACTATTGAAAAGTTACACATGTTATTACTGAAAAGTGTAGTGTAACTTTTCAGTAATAATTTGTGCAACTTTTCAATAATAAATTATTTAACTTTTTAAAAATAAACTTGAGTTGCACCGTGTAACTGATGCACATGAGACTTACTCATTTTATTTTACATCCATCACAATTCAGTTTCACACCCTCTTCCAAGCTTTCGTCTTTGCAAAAAGTAAGAACACCTGTAATGCTCCCTCCGCGGTAGCAGAAAATAAAATTAGACACTGTTTCGAAAAAATACGAAAAACAACTTACATATATTTTTAAGAAAAAATCGTATATAATTATAATCATGATTCATGTCAATAAATCGACAAATCAGAATTGAGATTTTACAAAATTTGAAAATGAATTTAAAAAAATAAGCAAAATAATTTACACTGCATCATAATCCTCCATAAACCATTTCATTTAATCAAAATAGATCAATATTCATAAGAAACAACAAATATTATCTTAAATGTTTTATACTTTAACCTAATTTTATCAGAAAAAAAAATTATAACTTATATATGCATATTTTTTTTCCCACTTAAACATCATCCTTGCAATATTGATCAAGTAGAAGTCGATTAAGAATGAACATATAACTTGATTTGAGTGGACAATTACTCCTTCTTCCTTTTTAAACATAAATTATATGATAGTGTGAACTAGCGGTCAATAATATTATTATAAAAGAGTGTATTTAATAAGTTCAATAATCTCATGAAAGGAAAAAAAAACTTTAGATATACATATATATATATATATATATATATTTAGATAAATACTCCCTCCGTCCCACAATTATTTTCACACTTTCCTTTTTCGTTCGTCCCACAATTGTTTTCACACCTTATAAATATAAACTATTACTTTAACTTTATCCTTACAATCCAACTAATCTCATTATTTTAATAATATAACTTTACACAACACTCTACTTTTCTTAAAAATTGTGTCATCCCAAATGTGAAAACACCTCTGGGACTGAGAGAGTAAAAAAATAGGTAGAATGTGCTTCCCACAAAATAGGGTCTAAATAACTAGGCCCAAAGACACCACTAAATTATTGGGCTGGACTCAGTTGTGGGTGCGTCAACTTTGTTGGACCTGTAAAAATGAAAGGGCCCGATATATTTATTAGGGCTTAATTTTGTATGCACCAGTTACACTGTGCAACTCAAGTTCATTTCTGAAAAGTTACACAAAATACTACTGAAAAGTTACACAAGTTATTACTGAAAAGTGTATCTTTAATGGTTTAACTTTTCAGTAATAATTTGTGTAACTTTTCAGTGATAAATTGTGTAACTTTTAGAAAATGAACTTGAGTTACACGGTGTAACTGGTGCACAAGAGACTTACTCATTTATTAGATACCCCATCTAAATTATATATTATTATAATCTATTTATCAAATAATTTATATACCCATTAATATTAAAAAATAAAAATTATACTTATTTGATACACACATCTCAGAATTCAAGATTCAAAATTATACGCAAGAAGTTGGGAGTTTGAGCGCCAACATGATATCATTCTTCTTGTAGTTGCACCACTATTTAATCATCCTTACAGCGGCGTTGCAATTTTGGTTCGTGTGTTGTAACAAAAATGGTGGACATGTGGGAGTTTTGAGCACGTAAAAGCTTGAATATTTAATGAAGTATAACTAAGTCTTTATTTTGAATATTATTTTTGTTTATGTGTTTGATATTGTGCATCAAACATCCATACTAATTAGCATATAAATTCGATAATAACTGTTTTTGCTATTTTTGAGATAAAAATCGCGATATTGATTTTCGAAACTGGTTTATCGAAAAATGATTAGGATTTTGAAAAAGACTTGTCGAACAATAGTTAGTTTTTAAAAAATAAGTTGTCAAAATTTTCTATCATTTTTTGACAATATTTTTTTATAGAATGGAACGTCTGTCCGTAGAAAAAAGAGAAACTCATAAAAAAATGAAAGACTTTTATAAATGGGTATATCAAATACTTTTAAGTAATAAGGATAGTTTTGATATATTTGGGAGGGTGTATCAAATAATTACTTAAAATAAGATGGGTGAATTAAGTAAGTGGTGGTATTTAATAAAAAATGAGGGGTATAGTCTGGCCCAAAACGAAAACTTGCAGAAAGAACTTGATTTTTAAGGCCTACGGCTTAGCCATCTTCTTTTTCGACCTGCATATTCGAAATTCGGGATTTAGTTCTCTATTTTATTTATTATTTGGATATGCAAATTTAATTCTTCGTCCAAGACTCCAAATACACAAATATCTCCAATTATTAATCTAAAATAATAGAGTCGGTCTCCTGTGCACGTGAGTGCATACTATGCACCACTAATTGGGTTCGAAATTGAAATTCAATTTTAAAAATTCAGTCCACTAACTAAAATTCACGGATCTTTCAGAAACTCGGATTTGACCCACTTTTAACCTAATATAAGCGCGAATAATGAAAAATAATGAATTCAACAAAAACTTGCTAACAAAAATCGATTTTCAAATAAAAAACAATATAAAAAACGAGATTATGACTGATTCTCATGAAACAGGTATAATGCGTAAATACTTTATTTAAATATACATTTACTAATAATTTTCTGAAATTATTATATGCAAATGATGATGTATATATATATATATCAAATCAGAAACGCAAACAAAGAAGAGGACGAAAAAATTCAAAAAGAAGGAGAAGAACAAGAGCAAACAGATGATTGCATCATAATAGTTCAAGAAGAAGAACAAATTGATGAAGAAGGTAGTTCAGTAATTCTTGTGATATTATTTATTAGGGTATTGGTAAACTATTTTTCGGGTATTGATGAACTATTCTTAGGGTATCCATGGAATATTCTTAGGGTATTGATAAACTACACTACATGTATTCATAACTATTATAAGGGTATTGATAAACAATTCTTCGGGTATTCATAACTTCTTCCTCAATTTTTGTTAAATGTTGATTTGTTTATTAATATAATAATGCTTGAAATTTTATTAAATAGGTTACATGTATTTTATATTTGTTGTTCATGTATAATTAATTATATCTTAGGGTATAACTCATTCATGTTAGATGTATTATAGAATAACTATATTAATGCTAAATAGTTCTTAGGGTATTGGTAAACTATTCTTCGGGTATTGATGAACTATTCTTCGGGTATTAATAACTTCTTCCTCAATTTTTGTTAAATGTTGATTTGTTATTAATATAATAATGCTTGAAATTTTATTAAATATGTTAAAGGTATTTTATATTTGTTATTCATGTATAATTAATTATATCTTAGCTTATAACTCATTCATGTTAGATGTATTATAGAATGACTATATTAATAATAAATAGTTCTTAGGGTATTGGTAAACTATTCTTTGAGTATTGATGAACTATTCTTAGGGTATTCATGGAATATTCTTAGGTTATTAATAAACTACACTACAAGTATTCATAAACTATTCTTCGGGTATTACTAAAATACACTTCAGGTATTCATAAAATATTCATTGGGTATTAGTAAACTACACTTCAGGTATTAGGGGTATTGATAAACTATACTTCGATTGTTCATCAAATTTTATTAAAATGCCATTTGTTTATCAAAATAATACTGCTTGGAATTTTGTTGAATAAGGTAAGGTGTTTTATATTTGTTATTCAGGTAATTTATATTTGTTATTTATACTGATAAAATTATTTTCTCTACTAACTTAGAATCTAGAGCGGATTGCCGGGATATAAGAGGTTCTTTACTTGGTGTTGAAAAAGATACATTAGATAAAATGTATAAATTGTACTGTATGCATGCACGTTCTCTGGGATTCAGTGTTAAAAAATAAACAAACAAATTTTATGTGGGAAATGAATGTATATTGTTGGCTAAGTTATTCGTCTGCTCTAGTTCTGGATTAAGAAAAGATAACAGTGATTTAAGCACTGGAACATCAGAAAGAAAAAGGAGTATTGGAATTACAAGAACATGTTGCAAGACTAAGAAGCTGATAAGAAGAACTAATGAAGGAACATATGAAGTTGTACAACATGATATAGAACACAATCATGTGTTAACTAGGACTGAGTGAGGCCATTTATATCGTTCTGAAAGATAAATTACAGCAGAAAAAACCAAGGTTATAGAGGATATGTTGTCATCAGGCATGATAACAATAGACTCATATAGATACATGTCACATGAAGTTGGAGGTGGAGAAAATTTAGGACACAAAATGAAGGATCATTACAACCTGGTGAACAGATTAAAAATAGAACAAATTAAAGGAGGAGATTCCAGTAACCTAATTGACATCATGGAAAAACAGAAGAAAATGATTTTTTCTACAAGATTAGATTGAATGAACATGGAAGACTCTCTAGTATATTTTGGAGAGACTCTCTAATGTTGGAAGATTATCAGATCTATGGAGATGTGATGATTTTTGACACAACATACAGAACAAACAAATACAACCTGATTTGTGCTCCTTTTGTAGGAATAAACAATTACTGGGAAAATGTAATGTTCGGCTGTGCATTCATATTAGATGAGAAGACATAAACATTTGAGTGGCTTTTCCAGGTTTTCAAGAAATCAATGAGACATAAAAGCCCCAAGAGTACAGACCAAGATTTGGCCATAGCAAATGCAGTGGAAAAGGTATGTAATTAATATATTGTTCTTGATGTATTATAATACTACTTGGAATATACACATATTAATCTAGGGTATTCAAATATTACGCTTGAAATATATAATACTTTGTATTTATTATGATATTCACATTTAATAAAAAAGAGTATTCATGTATTGTTCATAGGGTATTAATATATTAGTCTTAGGGTATGCAAGTATTGTTCTTCAGGTGTAAATATTGTTATTCAAATTATAATGCAGATATTTGAAAATATATAACTTGAGGTATACAAGTATTGTTCTTCAGGTGTAAATATTGTTCATAGGGTATTGATATATTATTCTTAGGGTAATACTGTATTTTCTTATAGTATTATTATGTTGGTCTACAGGTATAAAATTTTCTTAGGGTATTATTGTATGTTCTTAGGGTATAATAAATTAGTCTATATGTATTGTCTTTGGGTATTTTAATAACTTGAATATTTTAGGAATTTCCAGAAATAAGACACAGATTGTGTCTTTGACATCTCCAACAAAATGCAATTTCCAGATTTGGAGAACTTAAGAAAGATGGCCCATTTAAAATTGCATTTAACTATTGTTTAACAAGTTCTGCTGATCAGAATGATTTTGAAATCAGTTGGCAAAACATGATATCAACTTATGGACTGGAAAACAATGTCTGGTTCAAGAGACTATATGGTCTTAAGGATAAATGGTGTGCATCATTGAGTAAGGATATATTTTCTGCTGGAATAAGATCGTCCCAAGGAAGTGAAAGCACGAATCATGCAATTGGATTCAAAGCTCACAAACAGACAAATTTGACAGAATTCTACAAGATTTTCAATGACACAATAAGTCAATGGAGGAGGATAGAAAAAAAACGATGAATTTAAATGTTCTAGAATGACACCAGAATCTCCTTTTGGAATGAAAGGGATTATAAAGCATGCTGCAGAGGTATACACTCATAGCATATTTAAGCAATTTGAAGAAGAATTCTCAAAATCTATATTTGCATCTTCTTTGGTTGCTGAACTCTGTGACACAACATTGGTTTATAATGTTAAGAGTGATGATGGAGAAAGAAGTAACATAGTAGTCTATGACACTGCTTGAGGGTGATGAATGTACATTCGATACAAAGATACCTGATAATTATATTTTGAATAGATGGACCAAACTTGCAAAGGAAGAAGTACGGAATAAGATTGCAGCTGAAGAAACAAATGATAACAGGTACAACTTATATGCATAATAATAAAAAGTTCTTTGGGTATTGTTTAAGAAGTCTTTGGGTATTATTTTTAATTCTTTGGGTGTGTTTGATTTCAACATGGGGTATTAGTAAATTATACAGGTTCTAACTAATATTATTTTTGAATTAGGGGAAACTGTGGCAACAAAATCCCTTGAAGACATGATATCATAAGAAAGTACTACAATGTCATATTAATGAGTGAAGATATTGAATAAATGAGAGAAGTCATAGAAGAATGATATGAAAAGATTTGTTCAGTTCTTGATGCAAGAAATTCAAAGTAGCAAGAAGACATTGAAGGTCATTCTGAAACATCAAACATAATTCTCGATTCGGAACGCTCAGTAACAAAGGGAAGAAGTCAAAGAATTAAAAGTGGTATCCACAGTAGAAAAAAAAGGAAGACAACAACATCCCAAACATCTAAAATGAAAGAATATGGATCAAGTACACCTAATTCTCATATAATTTGAAATATAAATGTATTTATTGTTTGTTTTATATATATAGATTTCGAATTGTTATTTTTTTATGTGTTACTAAAATTATTTCACATGCTTATTAATTTATTGTTGTTATTGTTGATGGAATTATCTAATTGAGGATTAGAGTGGCTGTTTTATCTTAAGAATTCCACCAAACAATAACAATGTAATTGTATTCTTAAGGATTTTGTAGAGAGAGAGAGTAGTGAGAATTAGAGAGAGGAAGTGTGTTTGGAATAATGAAGTTAGAGAGAGAAAATGTGTACAAGAGACCTATTTATAGGTTTGCATGTTGTGAGGTGGCACCTTGTGAGCCTACTTGGCTTTGGTGCTGAGAAGTGTCCTTACACCTGTCTCTACCCACTACCATGCCTTGTGCTATTCCGGGTTGTGGTGATGGTAGCGGACTTTAGCCTTGTCTCCTGGGTGTTGGCGAGCTCCTTGGCGAGCTCCCCTCTAGGTGGGCGAGCTCCTCTGCGAGCTCTCTCTCTCCTGGTGTTGGTCGATTCTTGGCACGTCATTATGCGTCTGGGCGAGCTCCCTGGCGAGCTCCTCTGCTACTCTTGGTGTTGACTTGGTCTAAGCTGACGTCGTGGCATGGGGCCATGCTGGCGAGCTCCTCAGCCTCCATGCTGGCCAGCTCCTGGCGAGCTCCTCAGCCTTGGTTATTTATTCTTGTAATTCTTCATTAGTAGTTCGCTTTAGCTCGCCTATCAACATTTGCCCCCAGCTCGTTCACATCATGATACTTCTAATGTGTGGGCGAGCTTATTTGCCCCTGTGGGTGAGAGCTCGAGTGTAGGCGAACTCCCTTTGGTGTGATGCCGACCTTCTTGGCGAGCTACCTGTGCTGGTGGGCGTGCTGTCGTGGCGTGAAATTTGAGGCATCGTATACACTTTTCCACGCCTAGTTTCCCGCGCCCATCATGTCAATCTTTCAAAACTCTTTGCATATAGGTCTCCGGACTTTCTCAACCTTACACCTCGCCTATCTTCCTTCTATAAATACGTGGCCAACTAGGTTGTTGAGGCCCGGAATCTTCTGGACACATATACTTCGTCGGAGGTCTCGATAACTTCAATCATCATTGGATCGAGTTCCGAGGCGACCTCGGTAGCTCGCCCAGGATCCGGCGAGCTACTGGGCGAGGTCCCATCATATTCTGGTGAGTGGGCCACCGACTTTGGAGGCGGTCCAAAGGATAGTCTTCGTGAGCTCCGGGTGGAGTATGGTCGGGTAAGGAAGGAGGTCGCCCCCAATGATGTCCTTGCTTCTCCATTAACTGAGGCCTCCACTGCTCCTCAGCTCGCTGAGCTTGTGTTGTTCGCTATGTAGGGGTTTTTTATCTTCCACGATGGCTAGCTGGTTTAGCTTTGTAACCAACATCACTCCCAACACTTAGAAATTTTCTAATTGCCTCTTGAATGTATCACAACTTGTTGGTCCCAAAACGAGTAAATCAGTGTATGGGGGGGGAACACTGATGTCAGATTTTTTCGAAGTTCAAAAAAATACTCTTACACACTCAGTCAGGAAGCTCCTGATATTACTCACTAAATTGATAGTCCACAGGGGTAGCAGGGATAAGTCAGTAAGGAGTCAGATAAGTTGAGTATGAGTTTAGTACTCAGAAGCTCAGTAGAGATAACAAACCTACTGATCGCTCGGAAGCAAGTCAGTTGGACTACTATCTCAGTAAGCTAGAGTACATGCGGAATGTGAGCCCTCAGTTTCTACTCGTTTTAGTTTCTGAAAACGTTTTCTCTGACTTTGCTTAGAAAATGGTGGTTAAGGCTGGTGCACAGTTTCAAGAGTCAGGATGATTGATTCAGCCTGACGTTTACAAAACAATGCAAGTATGCTCAGTTTATAATGATGACAATATGATCTTGAACAATAATGTAAATCAGCACACAGGGGGCTTTTTAATGTGGTTCGGAGATAACCAAGCTCTACATCCACGACCTGATTTAACAGGAAGTGATCCTCTTCCACTGAGGATTAGAACTTGATTTTTACGCGCTAAGGGACACGAGTAACTTCCATCCTCTCTAAGGAACTTAGCCCCTGGGTTGTTTTACAAGTCTCAGTCCTTCTTAACCAACCTTCCTCACAACCTGAGGGGTTTGGTATTCTGATTCCCACTAAGGATAGCCCTAGCAATACAAAGCAATGCTAAAGATTAGAGCTATCAATCTAAGCAAAATACCGAGTGAATCCTACTACAACACTAGGGAAATTTAATTGCAGAGTGTTGTTCAAAATATGCTTTGAGTGCTTGGATTCTTGAGATGCTTCACTTGGAAATTTCCCGTTAGCCTTGAATGGGTGCAAGACTCTCTGTATTTATAGTCAGATTTGAAATAGATCCGTTGGAAGAGATCCACCCAAATCTTCTTATTTTAGGGTAGTTGCAGGCTAGATGTACTTATTGACATTTTTCCCATGCTTAATCTAGAAATACTATCCCGTCGCCTGCAACTCTGAGACGCATTAAATACCGCATTAACTGCTGCGCAGACTCCGTACATGCGTGTCGAAAGGCGATTGGCTCTCCATACAAACGGCTAGTTGTTCGTCTGACACTTGTCCTTCCTCGTACATTCAAGTCTCCGAGTTTCTTGTCATTTACTCAGGCTGAATGTTTGTCTTTAATGGAGTCAGCTGACATTCTTTTTATCTCAGGTGTTAACATAAATGTCAACTGTGCCATAGCATATGTAACCTTTTTGCTTTGGACTTATATGGATCAGATACATTGATCCAAGGCCTAAGTCAGGTCTTACGAGCATTAAGCTCAGCCTGATAGGTTACATTGCCCTTCACTGACTAAGTTCTGACCTTAGCATGCTTAGTGTACTCAGTGGAAACTCCGAATTGTCTTCAGGATGGATCTTCAAGTCTTCGGACTTCAGCTTCAGTTCAGGCAATCCTTCAGACTGACTCTGACCGCTTTAGGGTGAGTTGCGTATCTGACTTCAGGTAATTGGGTCGACTCCAATATTCTTCAGTCTTCAACACGTTCCCCCCGAACTGAATTCCTAACTTGACTAATTCTGATCTAGACAATCCTGACTACTGTACTTAGGCAAATCATCAGGGGTTTTGGGATCTAATCAAAATACTCAGATTGTCCCAACAATTTCCCCCTTTTTGATGATGCCAAAACCCTTAAGAAAATTCCAATCCATCTATACAATCAACTGACTTAGTCAGTGAAAAAGCTTAGTACCTCCTGACAAACTAGGCACCTGGTCTATAAGATGGAAACAAGGAATGGGTTAGTACAGTTCTTGATAAGAATGCAGAAAAGTAAGGCCATGAGTCAACAAGAAATTGTACTCCGAAATAATAAATAACTTCATTAATTTTCAACAAGGTACAAATGGTCTGAAGCTATTACAAAAGGTTCCTGAACAACTAACTCCTGAAAAATTCACTCTTAATCAGCATTCCATTTGGCGCTAGGGATTTCATACAGGTCCAACACCCGGTGTAAGATCTGAAGCATCCTACTCCGGTCACCCAGGGTGCTAACAACTCTTCCGATTCTGACTGCCTCTTCCTGAATGGCTGATCTATCCAGCTGATTGAACTTTCCGTAGAGAGGTGGCGGATACTTGATGAATTATGGAGGGGCAATCTCAACTCCTGCAATGTCAGCATGCCTGACCACATCAAACCAAAGGTCAGAGTGCTCCTCCATCATCCAGTGGTTCAGGATTGCTTCCTTATCATCCTGAAGCCCATCCCAAATGCCCACCACATAGTACAAGTATGCCCACCGATTCCTGATCGGAATCCAGCTTTCCAGCATCTCCACAGGAATGAAATCCTCCACCATCGCCGGAGGAGGGCCTTGCTGCTGAGCAACCACCATATTTATCGGAGCCTTTATCCAAGATCCTGAAGCAACCTTCTTCTGCTTCTCGATCTGCGAAGTCAGGTACTCCGCATTGTCCTTCAGCTTTTGGATCTGACTGAGCAGCAAAATCTCCCTGATTTTTGCCTTCAGCTCCGACTCGGTCATCACCTTTCTCTAAGTGGTTGACCCTGGATGCATAACTTCCTCCATCTCAGCAAAAAGAGGCTACAGGGTGGGATCCTCAGAAGAATGCCTTGGCCTTTTCGAATCCGACTCAGATTCAGGGTCAGCAGGGTTCTCTGCCTTAGCAGCAGCAACCGATCTTGTTCTTTTCCTGTCAGCAGCTTTCAGTTCAGAGGGAAAGATCTTCTTCTTGCCTTTGCCAATTTGCTTCTTTCCTTCCCCCCTTTTGGCATCATCAGTGTTGATTTTGCCAACCACTTCTTCTACTGAACCTACAAGAATTTTGAACTCGGCATCCATGTCATGCTGCTTGCCCTGAACCTGTCCGACCTGACTGACCAACACCCTCAGGTCCAGACTTAGCCCTTTTACAGCCTCATGATGTTCTTTCTTCAGGCGAGATTCTAGAGCCCCAAACTGAGACTTCACCTCCGCAGAAGCTGTAGTATTGACTTCTGTTTTCAGCTGATCCACCTTGGAGTCCAGAGCTCCCTGAGCCTGCTTCATTTCCTCAGAAATCTCACTTCTGAATTCAGCTTTGACATCCTTCTTCGGTTGAGCCAGCCTTGCGTAGACCAGTCGGTTCATTCTTTCCTCCACCGCCTGATCAATCAGCTTGGTCATCTTCGAGTTTTGCTCAGCTAAGGCGTCTGAAGTCAACTTCTTGCAGTTGCGAAGCGTTCCCCTTGCCTGCTCTATAACAATTGCCATTTCTACTGCGTGAGAAGTTCCGAGTTCTGACAAGCAGTCAAGACCATCATTTACTTCCTTAACCATCTGATCCTGATCCTGTTGCACCTTCTTGATACGATAATTCATCAGTGCGTTATACATATTGCACCGATTAATTCTCATATTGTGTATGTTCAGTTGTCTGCAGACACCAGCATGCGCCCGTGACCACATATACTGCCTCTGAATTCGTCCACGGGGAATAGGAACAAGATCTTCTGGACCCTCTCCTGAAGCCTCAGCAGTCCCAGGTCCGGGGAGTGCGTCATCGGGCGGTGCACTGACTCCTTCAGTCGCACCTTACTGATCAGAATCAACAATCATCACAACCTCTTTTTCCCTCTCCACTTCCTTCTCCTTCTCGTTGTCCTCAACCTCCATCTCCAAAACAACTTGCTTCTTCGCCTCAGCCATCTGAATATCACCCTTATCGGCCTCCGGAACTATCGCTAGTTCCATTCCTTCCCCTTCTCTCCTTTCAGGCTCAACAGCCACAACCTCAAGATATATATTCCTAACTGTCTGAATGAAGTTAGGAATTCTGATTAATTTGTTCAAAGAGTTTACCTCAAAGGCATCGAAGAGAGCTGCTTCTTCATCAGCCAGCCTATCCCATCCTTTCTTTTCGCCAAGGATGGCGAGCTCAGGAAATGTTGCTCGCCTGATCATCGCATAAGTGCGGAGCTGCACTACTGCTTCCTTCTGAGCGGCATTAAGATCAGGGAATCTCCGATCAACCATTTCAGCGGCCTAACTCCGAGCCAGAATCTCGAAGTCAGTAAGGCTTTCTTCTTCAGGAGCTGGAAATGGCCACAGAGCCTCAGCATGCTCCTTATCCTTCTCTTCCTCCTTCTCTTCTCCCATCATCACTTCATCCTTCCTACCTTCATCACCTTTAACCTCCTCAGCCTCAGCAACGGGTTCCCCCTGAGCTGGTTTCCCCTGACTTTCATCGGAATGGACCTCCTCGTCTTGATAAACTGCAACCACAGATTGTATCTGATCGTCTGCAATATCTTGAGCATATACAAACGGTGGTTCTGAAGGTGCAGTATCCAGAACTGCAGCAAGGGGAGCCACCTCTAGAGCAGTCTGATTAGGGTGCCTTTCTGAAGTTGCCTGCTGAGTTGCCTTCTCGTTCTCTTTTGATTTCTCCTTCTCCTCAGTCTTCTTCTCCACATCCTTCTTCTCACCCTCAACTGACCTTTTAAACTTGAAAGTCAGTGTCTGCTGCTTGGTCTTGGGCTCAAAGGGTTTGGTAGCCTTCTCCTCAGCAGGTTTTGGAACCTTCACCTCCGTAGGCTTGCTTACTGGAGCCTTCAGCGGAGCCTGCTTCCTCGCCTGAGCCTTGACTTCAGAAGTCGTGCTCGCCTGAGCCTTTTTCAAGGTTCTTTTCTTCTTCTTTCCAGCGTAATCGGATATAGATCTGAAGAGATCAACTCGGGCTGGGATGTCGATTGACTGAGACTGATCCACATCACCGACTGACAAACTTTCCACCATTAGAGAGATTTTGGTGCCAAAGTGCACATGTCTGGCGAAGGTAGTCTGACCTTCCGGAGAGTACTCAATCTTTTTGGACTCCGCCACCAAAAGCTGAAGGAAATATTCCTCCTAGTTGAAAGAATTAATGGAGCTATCCTTCACAGCCATCATTATGTTCATCTTCGGTCTGGAGATCTGTTCCAAACCACCAACAATCCCCATAACGCTCTGACTTGTCAGGTCAAAGAAGTGGCGGGCGGTCGTCCTGAGCACAAATTTGTTCAGTCTTGCCTTCACCAAGCCACTCTGTCACAAAGAGAGTTGATGTAGTCTTGTTTTAGCCCCACTCCATACTCCTGAGGCATCTTCCCTGAGTCCGGAAGATTGAACAACCTCTTGATCATCTCTCTGATGTTCACTGTGGTCTACTTCCTTTTGAACACAGTTTCCCCCTTCTCAACCACGTTGAAGGAGGTCAGAATGCATGATTCCCATTCTCCATCCTTGTTCTGCTCCATCTTCAAATAAAACGCAGCAACAAGACGGGGATATGGTCGGTTGGGCTTCATCGTGACGAAGTTGAGAAGTCCATCACTTTCGAACAACTCTCTAGTGGGGATGATGTCTGGATGATTTGAGGAAAAATCTGCCACTGGTTCAAAGTAAACCTGGTCCTTCAAATGAAAGATGATATCGAAGAACGACTTTGCAGAAGGAGACGCCATGGATGAATGCTTGAAGAAGATAATTTGTAGAGAGAGAGAGAGAGTATATAGCAAGAAAATATTTGGGGTGCGTAAAGGACGCAATGACAAAATATTCACCTATTTATACTAAAATCCAGTTTTAATCAGACAACTCAGATGAAATGACTTATGAGATTCAACGGTTAAGATCAAAGCGGAACAATGCATGGACGTGGATTGAGCCGTTCCAGTTTTCAAAGTAATAATTCAAAAACTTTATCGGAAACCATTCCCGCCCACTTTGCATTAAATGCACGCCAGAGCATGTCCGTATTTAATTTAAATAATTGTATTAAATAATAACTAAATATTAAATGAACGACTGAGATTGTATGACAAAAAGATCTGATTTGAGAATACGACAGACAAGATCAAAAGATGATGCAAGTAAGATATGATGACTAAAATAAATCAGGAAAGCATACCAGTCAGTCAGATATAGTCATCTGACTGATACCACTTATGACCTATCAGAGTGACAAACCTTGAGTTCCGTGTCTTAATCCTTAGTCATTCTAAACTGATCACCCTTTCAAAGAGTCTGTTCCCCCTGACAGCCATCCGTCCTCTCTCTACAAAACCTTCAACCTGATCCTTAGTTAGTCATTCCCCCTGACCTTGTTCATACTGAACTGAGATTCAGACTGAATCTTCTACACTTGGGTCAAGGAGTCCTAACTCTACTGACAACTCAACAAACCTGGTTTCAGACAAAGCCTTAATCAGGATGTCAGCTCTCTGCTTGTCAGTAGGGATCCTCTCCATCCTTATATCCTTCTTCTCAACATGATCTCTTATAAAGTGATGCCTGATGTCTACATGCTTACACCTTGTGTGTAAGACTGAGTTTTGGGAAATGGCTATGCCACTATTATTGTCACAATAAATTGGGACTTCAGTGGCCTCAACTTGGTAGTCTCTCAGTTGTTGCTTCAACCAAAGGATTTGGGAGCAACAACTGCCTTCCGCCATATACTCAGCCTCAGTAGTAGACGTTGCAACACTTGTTTGTTTCTTGGAAAACCAAAAGATCAGTTTGCTCTATAGAAACTGACATGTGCCTTAGTTGATTTCCTATCAATCCTACAGCCTCCATAATCAGCATCAGAATAACCTGTCAGTTCTAGGTTGTCATCAGAGGGATACCAAAGTCCTAAATTGACTGTACCTTTCAGGTATTTCAAAATATTTTTGGCACTCTCTAGATGACTCTTCTTTTGGATCAGACTGATACCTCACACACACTCCAACTGCATAGGTGATGTCAGGACGACTTGCAGTCATGTACAACAACGATCCAATCAGTGCCCTATATTCAGTCTGATTCACTGAGGTCCCCTCCTTGTCAGGATTCAACTTCTCGTTTGTGTTCATGGGAATACGTGAGACTTTGCTGGACTGAACTCTAAACTTTTGAATCAAATCCCTCGCATACTTGGAGTGATTGATGAAGATTCCGGAGTTAGTTTGCCTGACCTGAAGACCTAAGAAGAAGTTCATCTCTCCCATCATTGACATCTCAAACTTTCCCGTCATCAGCTTTGAGAATTTCTCACAAGGCCTCAGGTTCGGTGATCCAAAAATTATGTCATCCACATAAATTTGGACTAGGAGAATGTCCTCCCCTTCGGATATCCTGAATAGGGTCCTGTCCACTGTTCCTTTCACGAACCCGTGGTCGATCAGGAACTGGGAAGGAGTATCACACCAAGCTCTAGGAGCTTGTTTCAGGCCGTAAAGTGCTTTCTTCAGGTGATACACCTTGTCACCAACTTCAAACCCAGGAGGTTGCTCCACATAAACCTCCTCGTTTAGAACTCCATTCAGGAAAGCGCTCTTTACATCCATCTGATATAACTTGAACTTCTTAAATGTTGCATAAGCCAAGAACAGCCTAATTGCCTCTAACCTTGCGACCGGAGCGAAGGTCTCATCATAGTCGATCCCTTCGGCATGAGAGTAACCCTTTGCCACCAATCTGGCTTTGTTCCTAACAACAACATTCTTCTCATCCCTCTTGTTCTTGAAGACCCACTTGGTGCCAATAACATGTTGATGCCTAAGTCTCTCAACTTACTCCCAAACCTGATTCCGCTCAAACTAAGTGAGCTCATCCTGCATGGCGAGGATCCAATTAGGGTCAGCAAGAGCTTCTTCTATGTCCTTAGGTTCCTGATCGGACAGGAAATAACAAAATATAACACTCTCGCCGTGGAACAACCTTGTCCTGACCCCCTCATTGATATCACCAATGATATCTGCCAATGAGTGATCAGCTAGCCAATGCCTCCTGCTGACCGGAGCGCTGGGAGCAGCTGCTGACATTCCCTCGCCTAATCCTGAAATGTTAGTCTCGACAATAACAGGGCAAAGAAGCGGAATGAGCAAGAATAGGGGACACTGAGTCATTTCCTGAGGGTTGTCCAATGTCAGCGACATTGTTTCCCCTACAGAGTTGGACTCAGTAATTGTCTCAGGAGCAGAAGCATCATCACCGACAGTCCTTACCTCAGGTTGAGTCTGTTCCTCCGTCTGAGACTCAACATTCTCCGAGGCTGGGGCTTGCTGAGGGTTGGCCTGAGGTCCATCCTGATCGTCATAATCATCCAATCCCTTGAGAGCATGCACAAGCTTGACCTTGAACTCAGGATTTTCCTTCAGGCTCAGTCTTGTCACCCTCTTAGTAACCCCTACAGTGTCAGGACCTGGAACCTGTTTTCTCATCACTGATGCAGTCTCATCAAACACAACATGAGGTGTTTTCTCCACCCTGAAAGTTTTGCTGACTGAGGAGTATCCTAAGAACACTCCCTCATCAGACTTGCTATCAAAGGCTTTCAGCTGGTCTTTCCCATTGTTCAGGATGAAACACTTACACCCAAAGATATGGAAATAGGAGATGCGAGGCTTCCTTTTGTTCCACGTTTCATAGAGCGTCTGAGCATGTTGTTTGTTCAGCATAGATCGGTTCTGAGTGTAGCAAGCAATATTGATTGCTTCAGCCAAGTGCTTCTTGGGTAGTCCTGACTCAGCCAACATGGTCCGGGCAGCTTCCTTCAGGGTCCGATTTCTTCTCTCAGCTACTCCGTTCTGCTGAGGAGTCCTAGTTGCAGAAGTCTCATGAGCAATGCCAAGGTCAGTACAAAAATCAGTTATATAAGAATTAATAAACTCCATTCCCCGATCTGATATGATCCTGACGATGCTCTAACCCTGTTCAGTACTCAATTTCTTGAGTAACTCTGGAAGCTTGACCTGAGTCTCCTTCTTGTTCAGCAAGAAAACAACCCATGTGTACCTAGAATAATCATCAACGATAACAAGGGTATATTTCCTACCATTCATGCTGACAGGAGTAATCGGACCAAATAGATCCATTTGCATGAGTTGAAGCACTTTGTCAGTTGAGAAGACATCTTTCTCTTTGAATGAAGCTTTGGTTTGCTTGCCTTCCTGACATGCTCTGAACACGTGGTCTTTGCTAAAAACTTCATTTGGTAGACCCTGTACAAGAGAAAATCGAGAAATTTTGTTAATAATCTTGAAGTTAAGATGACTCAGGCGCTTATGCCAAAGCCAACTGAGTTCGGAGCAACTCTTAGAGACCAAACAAGTTTCAGGAGAGCTACTCTTAAAGTCAGCAAAATAAACGTTGCCTCTCCTAACACCTGTAATAAGAACCTGCAGTGTAGATTTGTCTTTCACAAGGCATATATTCGAGGTAAATTCTACACTAAATCCACGGTCACAAAATTGACTGACAGATAGCAGGTTATGCCTAAGACCTCTACATAGGATACATTAAGCACTTTAACAGAACCAACAATAAGAGTACCAAACCCTCTAGTGAAACCCTTAGAGTTATCACCAAAGGTAACCTGCGGACCATCCTGAGCTATGTAGTCCTGAAGGAGATCACGAAATCCGGTCATGTGCCTGGTACAGCCTGAATCCAGGTACCAATCCTTCTTCAGATCCTCCTTCCTCTTCTTGTAGCCCGCAGTGACTTGAAAAGAATCAGGCCTCAGGTACCCATCTCGTATTGGGTCCTACAGTGTCAGCCATACCCTTCGGGATCCAGATTTGTTTAACAATTCTGATGGCATCAGAAGTGTAAACCCGTCTCCTTGGAACATCAACATACACAGTGCTCTTCTTCCTAGGTGCCTTGGAAGTTGAGGGTGTATGGGTGTCAGCCTGAGGTTCAGGAGCCATGGATTTCTTCTTGGGGGCTGGCCTCCTGTTCCTCTTTGGCCTGGGTGCATCGGGCTGAGGTTTGTCCTGAGAAGGAGCTGCTCGTGCCTGACCTCTAGGCACACGAGGTCTGGCCTGAGCGTTATCGGAGTCAGGTCTCCGTTGCTCTTCAGGAGCCACCCGATCAGTCCTTCTCCTTGGAGGATTAGGACATTCCTGATGGGCCCTGTGCCCTACCTGAGGCTTCTTGTCCTCAGTATCCCTCGGCCTTGCCTGAGGCCTCCTCTGGCCTGAAGTCCTTCCACCCTGAGAATTCTGAGGCTTAGCCTGAGAAGTGCTTGGGGCAGAATTCCTTGCTGCCTGAGGGTTCCTAGGCTGAGCCTTGGGGTTCCTTTAGTCCGTCTTCCTCGGCTCCGGGTGAGGAACCTTGGCCTTTCCCTTTGGTTTTGGCCTGAGTTCCTCAGCCTTTTGCCTGACAAGTTCAGCAGGCACTTTCTCCTTCCCTTTGCCTTTGTCCTGGTGAGCAACACTTGGCCCCTTGTCACCAGTTTGGGCAGGGACAAACGCTTTCTTCTGAGAGTTGCTCCCTGAAGCAGCTCTTTTTTTCTTACCCTTAGGGTTCTTAGAACCATCATAGCCCAACCCTATTTTAGAACCATCGTTATGCTGAGAGATCATTGTTAACTCATCAACCACTTGGGTATATGTGTGTAACTTCTCTAGCTTTTCCTCAAGGTGCGCATTGTGATTTTTCAGGGCCTCAATTTCAGTGGTTTACTTCAGCACCAGCTGTTGGTCAGCAATCTCCCTTGCCTTTTGCTCAAGACCCAAAGCAGCACACTCAGCCCTGAGGCGAGTGTACAGCTCAGCATCAAGCATTTGACAGAGATAGATACGCTCAACTTCCAACTGTTCCTGAACTAGGAACCGATCAATATCACTAGTCTCAATCAGAGAAGTCACGATGGCATTGAGTCGTTCAACCTCAGTTGGAGCATCATCGTTCCTATTATGGACATCAAGAAGCTCTTTCTGAAAGCTTACTAATCTCAGTGCCTCCTCAGTGTCTCTAACTCTGAGAGACTCAGTAAGTCGATCGTTCTCACCAGCCAGTTATGCATTAACCTCTACTGTGTGAGTATGAGTCTCCTGCAACCTTGAGAAATCAGCCATCAATTGCTCTAAAGCGAGCTGAAGGTCGAGATCTCTTGCTGAATCTGAGCTAAGCTCAGGTGCGTGATCAGGAGAAGAGGCAGAAGAACATACCTCATCATTTGCCATCAGGCAGAGGTCATCACACTCCTCATCGGAGAGCTATGATTGCTGAGGATTCCTCATCGGAGAGCTATCATACTCTCCCGTGAGTACTGAGCTCTGGACAATCATACTGATAATGTCCGGTCTTCTTGCAGTGATAGCACTGATCTGCATCACTAACACCCGGTTTATCAGTGTACCTCTTTTCAGTTGACTCCCTCCTGCTCCCTGATGATCATTCAGGTTTGGAGCTGGATCTTCTGGGCTCAGCATCATCTCTCCTTCTGGAGCTCTTCTCATCTCTTCGGCGCTCAGGCTCATCTCTTTCTCTCCTGGAATCAGAACCCCTTCTTTCTTCCCTCCGAGGGCTCGACCTCCTGGGGCTGGAATACCTGCGGTCACGAGAGTCAGTATAAAACTTCTTATACCTGCCGAAACGAGAGTTCAGTTTCTAGAATCTTCGTGCCATCAGGCTGTACTCTAGGGTAAGCTCGTCCCTGTTCATCTCCTTCAGGGACTTCCAACCTAATCCAGCCTCAGGCTCAGGAGTAGCTTTAAGAGCCACACTATTTTCCTTCTCAGGTGTCTTCTCCTCAGTCACATCCTCACTGACTGCACCCTTCATCTTCCTCTTATCGAGGTCAAATTTCATAGCCTTTAACTCTGAGAAGAGGTGAGAGTAAGGAATGTTCGTAAAATCTGGAGTGTTCTTCAGCAAGATCACTCATGTATCCCATCTTTCAGAGAGATAATTAAGGATTTTAGAAGACACCTCCCTCTTAGGAAACTCCTTCCCAAGGGTTGCCAGCTCGTTCATCATCTTAATGAAATAAGCTTCCATCTGATCGATGGATTCTCCATCAAGCATCATGAATGCCTCGAACTTCCTGATAGCAAGATCACGCTTGTTCTCCTTAATCTTCTCAGAACCCTCACTCATCTCCTTCAGGGCATCCCAGATCTCATTTGCTGTCTTCAGGTGCATCAGCCTTACCGAATTCTCGTAAGAAATGGTGTGGAGTATAATGTTCTTCGCAACATTATCCAGTCTGATTTGCTTAATCTGATAAGATGTAAGCGCGGACCTCTCCACAGGCTCATCTCCTATAGTAGGAACTGGGACATTTCCAGACATGGGCCAGGTGGTAGATCGATTCGTCATGAACGTGATAGGACCAGTCTCGATCACCTTCGGCATATGATCATGAATGGAATAGAGATATGCAAGGACCCTGAATTTCCAATAATCATAGTTATCAACTGAGAACTCAGGAAGATTGCCCTCAAGGAGCTTAGAACCGGATGCCATGATATGCAAGTTTATAGAAACAGATCAGTTCAGTTGACCACCAAAAGTTTCTCCTCAGAAACTGTTGGTAAACAAAGTCAGTGGTCTTTTGAACCACTGCTCTGATACCACTTGTTGGTCCCGAGCGAGTAAATCCGTGTATGGGGGGAGGGAATACACTGATGTTAGATTTTTCCGAAGCTCAGAAAAATACTCTTACACACTCAGTCAGGATGCTCCTGATATTACTCACTAAACTGATAGTCCACAGGGGCAGCAAGGACAAGTCAGTAAGGAGTCAGATAAGCTGAGTATGAGTTTTGTGCTCAGAAGCTCAGTAGAGATAACAAACCTACTGACCGCTTGGAAGTAAGTCAGTTGGACTACTATCTCAGTAAGCTAGAGTACGTGCGGAATGTGAGCCCTTAGTTTACTCGTTTTAGTTTCTGAAAACATTTTCTCTGACTTTGCTTAGAAAAGGGTAGTTAAGGCTGGTGCACAGTTTCAAGAGTCAGGATGATTGATTCAGCCTGACATTTACAAAATAATGCAAGTATGCTCAGTTTATAATGATGACAGTATGATCCTGAACAATAATGTAAATCAGCACACAAGGGGCTTTTTAACGTGTGTTGATAGATTTGTTTAATCAAAGGATTATGGCTGTTAATCTTAAGAAATCTACCAAACAATACAAGAATTAATCTTTGTTCTTGAGTGTTA
>JAPKLY010000122.1:835536-940369 GCA_026898435.1 Prunella vulgaris
CTAAGATTAACAGCCATAATCCTTTGATTAAACAAATCTATCAACAACGTGGTTCAGAGATAACCAACTCCTACATCCACGACCTGATTTAACAGGAAGTGATCCTCTTCCACTGAGGATCAGAACTTGATTTTTACGTGCCAAGGGACACGAGTATCTTCCTTCCTCTCTAAGGAACTTAGCCCCTGTGTGGTTTACAAGTCACAGTCCTTCCTAATCAACCTTCCTCACAACCTGAGGGGTTTGGTATTCTGATTCCAACTAAGGATAGCCCTAGCAATACAAAGCAATTCTAAAGATTAGAGCTATCAATCTAAGCAAAATACAGAGTGAATCCTACTACAAAACTAGGGAAATTTAATTGCAGAGTGTTGTTCAAAGTATGCTTTGAGTGCTTGGATTCTTGAGATGCTTCACTTGGAAATTTCTCGTTAGCCTTGAATGGGTGCAAGACTCTCTGTATTTACAGGCAGATTTGAAATAGATCAGTTGGAAGAGATCCACCCAAATCATATTTTAGGGTAGTTGCAGGCTAGATGTACTTGTTGACCTTTTTCCCATGCTTAATCTAGAAATACTGTCCCGCCGCCTGCAACTCCAAGACGCATTAAATGCCGCATTAACTGCTGCGCGGACTCGGTACATGCGTGTCGTAAGACGATTGGCTCTGTGTACAAACGGCTAGTTGTTCGTCTGACACTTGTCCTTCCTCGTACATTCAAGTCTCTGAGTTTCTTGTCATTTACTCAGGCTAAATGTTTGTCTTTAATGGAGTCTGCTGACATTCTTTTTGTCTCAGGTGTTAACATAAATGTCAACTGTCCCATAGCATATGTAACCTTTTTGCTTTGGACTTACATGGATCAGATAAACTGATCCAAGGCCTAAGTCAGGTCTTACGAGAATTAAACTTAGCCTGATAGGTTACATTGCCCTTCACTGATTAAGTTCTAACATGAGCATGCTTAGTGTACTCAGTAGAAACATCATTCAGTGGAAACTCCGGATTATCTTCAGGATGGATCTTCAAGTCTTCGGACTTCAGCTTCAGTTCAGGCTATCCTTCAGACTGACTCTGACCGCTTCAGGGTGAGTTACATATCTGACTTCAGACAATTTTGTCGACTCCAATATTCTTCAGTCTTCAACACATTCCCCCTGAACTGAATTCCTAACCCGACTAATCCTGATCTAGACAATCCTGACTACTGTACTTAGACAAATCATCAGGGGTTTTGGGATCTAATTAAAATACTCAGATTGTCCCAACACAACTTCACTGTTCTAATTTGGCTTCTATTTATTTTTCCGCACGTTATTATCTTTAAGTAGCTCGTATTTATTTATTATGGGTACGCAATTGTCCGTCTTATACCACTTAGGGAAGCGAATCGTTCGTCTTACACCACTTAGGACAGCGAATCTTACTTGTTTATTTGGCACTTATTTGTTCATCTTAAGCCCCTTAGGGTAGCGAATTGCTCATCTTAGGCCACTTAGGGCAGCGAGTTGTGTTTGATTGTTCACTTGGGCGATCGGGCTTTAAAAACCTTGCCTTAGACGTTTTGAATCATCTATTTGTGAATTTTTTCAATCTTTGGGCAGTGGGCGCTTAGTGATCCTTTAAGAAGGACATCTTCACTAACCTGGGCACTTTGGCCTTTGCCTTGAGCTTTAGATAATAACGTTTTGGGACTTGAGTCCTTGCGGATTTTGAGCTTGAACAGTTGATCTCCTTTGGAAAAATTCCATCTCTATTGAGTAATGGTATTTACATTGATCGTCATCAACATTCCTGATATGCCAATAGCTGGAAATATTCAAGTTTTTTTTCAACTTCCTGAACCGATGTAGACATTGATCCCCAGTTCTTTCACAATCTCGTCTTCAGTGTCTGACACACGTTTGTGCAATGAATCTGTCATTTGAGCCTTTCCACTGTTACTGATAATACTTCTTTAAATGTGATGTGTTCCAAGTATATGATGAAGCTTTGCCTTCCATGTCTTCAAGGTCATATGTCCCGTTTGCCCAGGTTGCAGTGACCCGAAATGGTCCTTCCCAATTTGGTCCAAATACACTAGGTGGCGTTGCCAACTTCCTTCTCAATACTAACTCCCCAACCTTGAAACTCATGTTCCGCACTTGGGAGTTGTAGTACTTCTCAACTCTCTGCTTGTAGGTAGCATTCTTTAGTTCTGACGAAGCTCTAGTTTCTTTCCTTTCTCATCGTATCCCACTACCTTCTAAGTCTGGTTTTTTACTTCCACCGGTAAACTGCTTCTACTCCGAACGCCAAGGTAAATGGGGTTTCACTGGTACTTTGCTCGATACGAAGTTCTGTAGGACCACAACACCTCTGCAAGCACATCAGCCCAGCTACCTTTCTTTGTTCTCTTGACGGATCTTCAATATGTGTTTCAAAATCTTGTTCACTGTTTTGACTTGTCCGTCACTATTGACTGCGGGAGTCCAAATCGACATATCAATTTTTTAGATAAAGTTGATCATTCTCTCCTGCGTTATTGTCGTGGTGCATCGACTTCAGCCCATTTTGTGTAATAGCCCACCGCTACTACGACGAATCTTACACCGTCTCCGCTAAGTGGGAATAGGCCATGAGCTGAAGACCGATTTGAGTTGGGTCACAGGAGTGTGAATGTTTCCGGGCAAAGCTAATGCCATCTCTGCGCAGAGTGGGCCAATAATACCCTTGTCTGATCGTCTTGTATGCCAAAGCTTGCCCCCCAGCGTGACTCCCACGAATTCCTTGGGGGATTTCTTCTAACACCTCGAACCCTTGCTTTTCAGATAAGCATTTGAGTAGGGTAGAGAGAATCCACGTTCGTATAGTTGGTCATCCACCAACATGTATCTGGCTGCTTGCTTCACTAGCCAACTAGCTTCCATGCCCTCAAATATTTTTCGATCGGAGTAAGCCAATCATCGCCTTCTTCCTGCCCCCCACTCAAAGTTTGGTTTACTTTGTAATCGAACGTCGAGGAGTTCTTCAGCTTAGTGACGACTAACTCTGTCAGTTCTGCATCCCGCTACTCGTAGCTAGTCGGGCTAGTGCATCAGCTAATTGTGTATTCTTCAATCTTGGGATCTGCTCGATGTAAACTTGTTTGAATATCGAGGTTAAATGTGTCAGGGCTTATCAGTACTATACCGGCTCCTACTGTTGTGCTATATGATGATCCGTCTACGTAGAGGTGCCACGGAGCTATACGCCCCCCATCTGATCTTGTGGGAAAGCTAGCTCGATAATAAAATCAGTGAGCGCTTATCCATTGATCGTTGTTCGGGGTACATAGGTTATACTATATTGGCTAACTTCTAATGACCATTTCAACAAACGTCCTGCAGTGTCCGGCCGGTGCAGTATTTGCCTCAATGGGAACATCGTCAACACATCCACCAGTATGTATGCTAGCTCCTCCATGGTTGAGTATCGCAACTCCATCCTGCTTTGGTTCGGCTCTGATAACTTAGGACCGATGAACAGTTCCAAGTCATCTCTGTCAGGGTCCACCTGAATTGCTCTTAACTCCTTCACGGGGGTGGTTTTCTTCTTCTTGTTCTCCCTCCTTGGATCGCCAATGAGCTCATCTCAGTTCTCCTTCGTCAATTTCCATTGGCGGCGGTTCTTCAACTTGGACTGGTACATCTACTTGGACGACCTCCATCTCCTCCGGAGGTTGTCCACCTCCATCAACTCATCGTCTACGTAAGGGTGTTCTCCGTCTTCAAGCATATGTACCTGCATTTTTTTTATTCTTTTTATTTTTATTTTTTTTAGATGGAGCAGCTCCCATCTTCTAGGCCTTCGGCGGGTCTCAATGTCGGTTGTTTAGACCGCATCGGTTCTCATCTTCTTCTTCGTCATCTGTGTCCTCATTCCTCCTTATCTGCCTGGTTCTTTTCACCGGGGCCCTCTTCACAAACTTGGCTAGCTTACCTTCCTCATAAAATTTCCAGAGTTGCTTGAGACGGTCCCAACACTCACTAGTGAAGTGTCCGATGGACTGATGGTAAGCACATAATTTATTGGGGTTCATTTTGTCACGATCCTGCTGGATTCTCCTCGGTTCACTCAGCATCACTCTATCTTTGACTGTTGCAAACACATGATCAACGGAGATGGTCAGCACTTGGTTCAGCTTTTCCTTGAATTCATCCCCGTCTCTGAATTCCTTTCCTTGTAAATTCCCCCAGACTTCTTTCCGGTGTCACCGACCTCCTTCAGTAATGCCTCCTGCATAGCAACGTACACCCCTGCCTTGTGTATGAATTCGACATAAGTGTTCGGGCATGCCAGGTGTATTTCCTTCCAGAGCTCGGTACCCTTCTTCAAATCGGCCATCACCACAACAATCTTCATGTCTTCGCTCACAGGCTCACCTTCCAGCAGTATCTTTTCAAACCTCTCCAGGTACTGCTGGTCCCTTTTGTTCTCTCCTTGATGAATGTTGGTAAGTCGGTGCTTTTGGCTCAAGTAGGACCCATAGCCGGAATGACTGGATTGACCCCTGGGCAAGTGAAGAGAACCACCGGTGAGCACGGTCCCCTAGGGTCAATGGGAAGTTCCGGTACTGCGTCGTATCTGAGGTGCCTACGGATATCATGTAATCCGTGTACTTGGAGATGTGGACTTTGGGATCAGATTCTCCCTCGTACACGGCCATCACCGGGAACTGGATCTTTTTCTGCACCAGTGCCTTCAGTTTGGCCGGTGCCAAGGGTGATGCTGGGAGTGCGGTGGCATCAACTCCGCCATTCTTGGCAGCTACTTGCATTTGTAGCCTCCACCGCCTTCTTCAGTGTCGCCAGCTCATCTTCGTGAGCTACCTCCAGTGGAGGCTATTCAAAGATCGTACGTCTTGTGGACGCACGACCCCGTAGTCCCTCGCTCTGGGGCAGCCCCTCGGTGATGTGCTTGAACTGACTGCCACCATTCGGGCCTAGTCAGTCGGCAACTGGCCTTCTTAGCCTTTCATGTGCGGACCTACGCGGACGTAGATCCGACTCCTCTCTCCAGGATGAAGCAGGGGCCGACTCTTGTTTGGTCTCTTCCCACCTGGGCCCCAACCTGCCCCGGAGGACCTCCCTGGACTGGTGGGTTGCTGAGGCCTCCATGTAGGTAGTAGTTCGCCCACCTTGCGAACCGAGCCTGTCAGCCACCATCATTTTTCCGGTGGCTTCTCTATGTTGGCGAGCTCTGGTAGAGCTTGCCTCCTGCTCAGCCGGGAGCTCGCCAGCATGCCCCTTTGTTTGAGTGACCTGTTTGCGTCTTCTGGCCTGCACCCCCGCTTTGTTGGTGGGAGCTCGCTGAGACGCTTTGGCGAGCTCGCCCTGCTGCTGCTGTTGCGGCCTTTGTAGTGCGGCGATGGTGCGTTGGAGCTCGCCAGGATCATTGATGATGTCCCTGAGGGCCGAGTTTAATCCATCTTGGGCCACTAATGCAGCCTCAGCTCGCTGGGGAGCTCACGGGACATCAGCTCGATGGAGAGCTCGGCACGAAGTCTCCCAATCAGTTTGTTTCTGAGGAGTGCGCCCTTTCCACCTCCTAGTGGTCGCTGAGGTATTTTCCTTAGATATTGTCTAGCTTGGGTCAGTAGCTCGTCTAGTTCGTCAGTTTCCAGCAAAGGTAAGTTTGTTCAAGGTCTTTTCTAGCCTTGCATGCAAGTAGGTTGTCCAGAATCTGGTTTATCTACTAACACACATGCGTTTAAGGTCCCTTTTTATCTCGTTTTTGTCCAAAATCCTGGAAATTAATGCTGAAAACTGGGTTTCCTCTTCAAATGTTCTTGAATAAAACTAAGAACACCTTCAAATGTTCTTCAAAACTCACTCACTTTTCTCTCAATTTTGAATAATCGGAGGTTCATGCGCCCCTTCCTCTAGCACCAAATTGTTGATGGAATTATCTAATTGAGGATTAGAGTGGCTGTTTTATCTTAAGAATTCCACCAAACAATAACGATGTAATTGTATTCTTAAGGATTTTGTAGAGAGAGAGAGAGAGTAGTGAGAGTTAGAGAGAGGAAGTGTGTTTGGAATAATGAACTTAGAGAGAGAAAATGTGTACAAGAGACCTTTTATAGGTTTTCATGTTGTGAGGTGGCACCTTGTGAGCCTACTTGGCTTTAGGTGCTGACAAGTGTCCTTACACCTGTCTCTACCCACTACCATGCTTCTATTACATCACTTCGTCCAACTACATCACTACTAGTTTTCTATGGCGAGCTACTTGGCGAGCTCCCCTCTAGGTGGGCGAGCTTCTCTGCGAGCTCTCTCTCTCCTGGTGTTGGTCGACTCTTGGCACGTCATCATGTGTCTGGGCGAGCTCCATGGCGAGCTCCTCTGCTACTCTTGGTGTTGACTTGGTCTAAGCTGACGTCGTGGCATGGGGTCATGCTGACGAGCTCCTCAGTATTGGTTATTTATTCTTGTAATCCTTCATTAGTAGTTCGCTTTAGCTCGTCTATCAACAGTTATTTATATCAGCAATACCCTAAGAACAAATATGAATACCCTATGAACAAATATGAATACCCTAAAAACAAATATAAATATCCTAATAATACATGTATTACAAATATGAATACCCTAAGAACAAATATGAATACCCTATGAACAAATATGAATACCCAAAACAATATTATATAATATCCGAATAATAGAAAACAAATACTCATAAATAAACGAAGGAGGGTTCATTAAAAAAAATTATTATTATAATATAAATAATATAATATACTATATAAAGCAAACTTCTAACCCTAGACCAAAAACACGACAGTCAATTTCTACTTCTAATCACCGGAATCTTTGACGACAAAACTGAGACCACATTCAAGGGTAACATGTATGCCCCATCATTCTCTATCTATCTATCTATCTATCTATCTATCTATCTATCTATCTATCTATCTATCTATCTATCTATCTATCTATCTATCTAATTTCAAAATATTCATGTTTGTCTTATTCATCGAATATTATTGGTACTTTATTTATTTTTATCGGTAAATGTTAGTTGTTATTGGTTAGAAGTTAGTTCACCAAGTCTCCATATACACTCATATCTCCAAGCCAACCTTATATCTCCCTCATATTCGTTCCCAAAGGGAATCGAACCCGGGCCACTCACTCAAGTGAGGAGCCCGGCGGCCAGGTAAGCTAACTCACCTGGTTTACTGGTACTTCACTTATTTAATGAAAAATGCCCAAGTTTTACTTCTTCAGATATATTCTTCAAGTACTATTATAGCTATAAAAGTACAGAGTTATTTATACAATATAATGTATATCAGTTATGGTAGTATTGTTAATTTGTTCTCCAGGTATATTCAAGTTATTCTTCATGTATTAAATTTATAATAATATAGAATATGGAATGGTCACTTTATATTTACTTTTCGGGTATTAAGAATTAGTCTTGGGGTGTTCATAAATCATCTTTGGGTATTAAGATTTGTTCTTCGGGTATTAAGATTTTTGAATAATTATGTTACTCTTAAAATATTAATAAATTGTTATTGAGCTACTATATTTTAGTGAATGAGTCATTTTAATATTAATTTGAATATTTTTTTATATTAAACATATGACTTCTTTCATTCGTGTACTCTTCAACGAATAATACGTCCTTCCCAGATTGGTAAGTTTATAATTATATATAATATATAAAAATGTATAGAATATTTAATGATAATTACCTAATGTTGTGTGCAGAGATACCTCCTAAGTTTATAAATGCTTTTGCAAATTTATTTCAAGAATCTTCTACTGAGATCACTCTAACAGCTAACCACAACCCTGGAAAAACCTGGAAAGTTACCATTGACAAGATAGGGGATGATCATTACTTGAATGAGGGATGACCAACATTTGTGCAGGAAACTAATATAGAAGCACTAGATGTGCTGGTTTTTTATCTGTTTAATGATAATACATTACATGTTGTAATGTTTTCTAAATCAGGATGCTGCAAGAACTACCCAAATGATGGTTTGTTATTTTTATAACCTTATATTCATCTAAAGTATAAATACATATTTGTAGTACATTTGTAGGTTTTTTAATTAGCTCACAAATTTAAACATTTGTGTTTAACGGGGGGGATGTTCAAGAGGATAATGAAGAAAATGAGCTTTCATTGGAAGAGAGGAACCTGCTTTTTCAAAAGAGGTCAAAGATTATCACTTCATGGAAAACAAGATGGTAATATTATATACATATACACACATGCACATACTATTTCAAACTTGATTACATCTAATTAATATATAAAATAATAAATTGGTTGCAGGACATTCTCGTAAGCTTCATGATAGCCACTGGACTACAAAACAAATCTGAGATAACTCTAAAAGATGAACAAGATAGACTTTGGACTGTTCAGGTGAGGATGAGGGGTGGAGGAGTGTATTCAATGAGTAGTGGCTGGAAGAAGTTTCTGCTTGCAAACAATGCAACAGTTGGAAGCATTGTGGAGTATGAGTTCATGTCTGATGAACTCATATGGGCAACTGTTAAGAACAATTAATATTTTTTATATTGTCAAACTGCTAACTTTTTTACCTCATAAGATGTTTCCTTTTAATCGTTTTAGGTACAATGGGAATAATTCTGAACCTTTTATCATTTTGGCATTTTGGGATTGTGAAACTTTAATTATTAAATAGTACTTTACTATAATTTTCTATTCATTTTATGTTCATAATCATTAGTGTTATTCATAATTATTTTATGCGTATTTATAATTATTCTTGGAGTATTTATAATTGTTCTTGGGGGTATTCATACTATTTATTCTTTATATAAATTTGATCTTGATATACACATAATGATTCTTGACATATTCATAATTTGTTGAATTTTAGAACAACAAATTATTAAATTAAATTAGCTATTTATAATTTATAACATGGTACCATAATTTAATTGAATATAATACGAATATTGCATTATTGTTCTATAAGTATTCATAATTATTCTTCAGGTATTCAAAATTATTCTTGGGTACTTATAATTGTTCATGGTGTATTCATAATTATTATAATTATTATATTAAATTATCTATTTATAATTTATAACCTTATAAAATAATTTGGGAAAGTATACATTTTTGTCCTGTAAGTTTCGTTGATTTTGGTTTTCGTCCTCTTAAGTTTTGAATTTTTGTTTTCGTCCTTTAACTTACCAAGAATTATGATTTTCATCCTCTTAAGTTTTGAATTTTTGTTTTTGTCCTTTAACTTACCAAAAATTATGGTTTTCGTCCTCCAACCATCTATAACCAGTCACAGAATCGTTAATACACACGTAGATCAATTTTTTCTATTTTTTTAAGCGAAATACTGACGTGGGGTATTTAGAGGGAATTAGGTCTTGATGGATAAAATACAGGATTAACCGTAAATTCTCTACCAAATCAAAACCCTAGTCGATCAAATCTAGGCATGGAGGCTTGAGAGAATTAGGTGAAAAAGGAACAAAGATCCTCAAATCAAAACATTCAAAAGCCTAAATTATTTTGAGCGCATACTCACTGTACAGAAAGGAAAATGGATATGTCTTCAAGAAATACGTAAAACAACGAGTCTCGAGCGCAATATTAAGTTTCATTGAGGTTTCGTTGCACGGTTTGTACATCATATTCAAAAATGAATTCGGACAGAAAATTATATGGATGTAAGTATTGGACGGTATTTGGGAGGGAATTTACGGTTAAAAGTGTATTTCGTTAAGATCTAATTCCCTCCAAATACCCACACGTTAGTATTTTGTTTAAAAAAAGAAAGAAAAAATGGATCAACGTGTGTATTACCAGTTGTATGACTGGTTATAGGCTGTTGGAGGATGAAAATCATAATTTTTGGTAAGTTAAAGGACGAAAACAAAAATTCAAAACTTAAGAGGATGAAAATCATAATTTTTAATAAGTTAAAGGACGAAAATAAAAATTTAAAACTTAAGAGGACGAAAACCAAAATTAACAAAATTTATAGGACAAAAATATGTATTTTCCCTAATAATTTTATTGAATATCGTATGGGTAATTCATTATTACTCTTCGGGTATTCAAAATTGTTCTTGGGGTATTCATTATTGTTCTTTGGGTATTCACAATTGCATTTGGGGTATTTATAATTTTTATTGGAGGATTCATAATTAATTTACTTAATTATAATTTATAAATAAAAATTAATCAAGAGAAACTAAACTCTTAATTTTTTGAAAAATTATTCTTACTCAGTACTTATTAATTTTCTGTTATTTAATGTAAATTAATAAATAGACTTTATTTAATTTAATATGGGTAGTATATATTTCTTCTTGGGGTATTCATAATTGTCCTTGGAGTATTAATTATTCTACTTCGGGTATTAAGGAAATAAAATAAAAATAAAAAACCTTACTAACAAATTCAATAATATATCATAACTAAAATATACTTAATATAGATAAAATCTAAAAAAAATGAAAATTAAATAATTAAGAATAAATAATAACCTAAATACTGTTAAACAAAACACAAAAAACACTTTAACAATACTAAAAAAGAAAATCCTAATCCACAACAATAATACCCTAAATACCTTAGAAAAAAAATACCCAAAGAACACTTTTTCATTACCCGAAGAGAAAAAAATAATACACAACAATAAAAACAAAATATATAAAAACAAAAATACCTAAACAAAATAAACTAGTTATTCAATAACATTAACAATCCAGATTGAAATAATACCCAAAATTATATTTCATAAAAACACCAAAAACACATCAATATACTAAGAAATAAAAACTATTCCAGTAATATATACACATATAATGCGTACACACATAAGTAATATTTATCCAAAAACTATTCAAAATTAAAAACCCAATCATCACCAAAACCACCACAACCCCAACAAAACAACCTCGAAACCGACAAATTGTTCGGTAAACAACCAAAAAAAAAAAAAACAAAATGTATCAATCAATTGTTTTTCCTCTTTCCTCTTCCCAACTTAGTATTCATAGTCTTTAAGTTATCAGTTGCACGCTTTTTCCTCACCTCTAATGCTTTCTGACCTTTCTTCTTCTTCTTCTTCTTCTCTAAAGCAATACCCTCAATCAAACTTGACTTACTTCTATAGAAATCATATACCTTTTGTATGATTTTTGGCCTAGATTCATTGAAGTTTGACAGAACTAACACTGCACAAATTTCTTCCCGCATAACTAACCGAATAGCTGCCTAACGAATAAAGAATAAAAAAAAGTTATAAATAAAGAAAATAACAAAAAAATCAATCTAAATCATATATAAAATGCATAGAATACCTTTGTCATATCTGGTGAAGAGTATGCAACACCATTGAAATGCTTCATATGGTGCATCATGTATACACCACAATCTCTGTCAGCCCTCCCTGTCTGCCATTTCAATTCTACGTCATCAAATTTCCACTTTGTAAAATCTTCTCTCGGATGATTCCTAGATTTCAGATACTTTGACATCATGTTGAACTATAAAACAACACATAGAACAAAATTGAATTAATAATACTACACAAACAAAAATACATATAAAGAAATAAGGTAAAAACTCTTAAATAATTTACCAATACTTTAGCAGACTCGTAATAAACAGTGACATGTTTTTCATGCTTCATATTATCCAACAAATGTACCATCCGATCAACAAAGTTAATTGCAAGAATAACATAATGTTCATGAATACAAAAGGGGACAAAGATCTGAAAGACAAAAAAATTATTAAAACATTGATTAACACAAAATATTTATTTAAAAAAAGCAGAAAATGATATTATAAAAACTAACCATATCTACATTGAAAAATGAGCCTTCATGAACATATACCCACTAATTCCAGATACCACAAAAATCATTATAAACCTTGCCGATAGGTTCTCCATTTATTACCATGTGTGCCAACAAGTACTGTTTACAAAAAAACCATAAAAATAATTTATAAAGTACAATTTTATAATACCCAAGTAACAATTTGTAATACCCCAATAAGAAAGCAGTAATACTCCAAGTATAAAATTATAATACCCCATCAACAATTTATATTACCCGAAGAACAAATATAAATACCAAAAGAACAAAAATTATTACCCTTAGTTAAAACACAAATACCCTAAGATAAGACATTAATACCCTAACAAATACAACAACATAAACAATAAAAACACAGAAAAGGAAGAAAAAAAAAACATAAATAGAGTACATTTCGTTGGAATCTTCATGTGGATGTTTACTTTTAGAAAGAAGAAGAGAAATATTAGAACTTCTATCAATAATACCCTAATAAGAAAGCAGTAATACTCCAAGTATAAAATTATAATACCCCATCAACAATTTATATTATCCGAAGAACAAATATAAATACCCAAAGAACAAAAATTAATACCCTTAGTTAAAACATAAATACCCTAAGATAAGATATTAATACCCTAACAAATACAACAATAGAAACAATACAAACACAGAAAAAGAAGAAGAAAAAACACAAATAGAGTACATTTCATTGAAATCTTCATGTGGATGTTAAATTTCAGAAAGAAGAAGAGAAATATTGGAACTTCTATCAATAATACCCCAATAAGAAACCGATAATACTCCAAGTACAAAATTAAAATACCTCAACAACAATTTATATAAAAACAAATAACAAAAATATATATACCCTAATAATAAAAACAATCCAGTAACAACAAAAGTACAAAATATATAAAACTCCATAAACAGTTTGCAAATACCACAATAACAAAATAAGTAATAACTCAAGAATAATTTCCAATAATAAGAACTTACAGTATGACTGAAGTTAAAAGCACTAAAACAAAGATACTTACACTATGATCGAGATTAAAGCTGAATCTGCTCCGCCTACCATCAGATATAATTTCACCATTAATCTCCAAACACCATGCATTAATAACACAAATATCAATTTCTTCATTCGGCAACAATGTCATCATCGCGTCCTTATAAAAAGAAACACAATTTTTGTGATGATAATAATTGTCCCTAAAAAAAAGACAAACACACAGTTTAAAAATAAAAATACTCAATATATATATAATTAAATACAAATATAAGAGGCTACTTACACTTCAACAGCACCCTTCCCCTAATAGAAACAAAAATCAACAACTTCCAAATGAGTTTGGTACATCCTCTTGAAGAATTTTTTATGTTTTGTAACCAACTTCGACAAGTATCCAATATCATCATGAATCATCCAAAACAAACTTCCCAAATCATTACCTACACCTTTCCTCTTCACACTAATGGATTTTATTGCACTATCAAGTTGTTCCTCAACATCACCCAAAGCAATGCCCTTGCCTTTCACAACCTCACAATCCTTTGGAGTATTCTGTGAACCAACATCATCAATAACAGAAACACCACCAACCCTCTCAAACTTTTGAGAACCTTCCCTACCAAATTCTCTTCAACAGAAGGTACATCAACCTCCACAGGGATCATAAAAAAAAAATCATCCACTTCACTTCCCACCTCTAACAAATTAACTTCTACAGGAGCTCCCTCAACAATTCCACACTTCACAATTTCCTTGCCTTTCTCCAGAACAACCTTAGTCACCTTACCATCCTTGTCAGCATTGCTTACTTCTTTCACAACCTCACTTCCTTGATTCACACCTTCAATTTCTTGTTTTGATACATTATCTACATCAATAACCTAATCAATTTGTTCCTTCAAACCATCATTTCCTTCTTTTTCTATATTTTTTCCTTCACCCTTGCCTCATCACTTCCTTCCTTCACAACCTCATTACCTCCTTTCTGTGTATTTTCTTCTCCAGCCTCCACAAATTTTTCTAAATTTGAACCCTCAACATTCCCTTCCTTCAAATCCACATTAGATTATTTCTCAAATTCTTTTCTCTCCAAAACCTCCTTCTCTTTTTCAAGATGAACACCATCTCCAATAATATCAGGAAACCAAGTATCTTCTTCACCACTTAAATTGGTTGCATAAACAACTTTATCAGGGGTAAGCAATTCAAAACTTGGAGTTGAAGTAGCCAAATCCTTCATCATCGTCACATACTTCACAAGTGTATCAACATAACGATGAAGCTTTGGATTCATGAAAATTTTTTGTGTTTCTGAAACATCAGATCCACTGGTAGATTCCAAGTGTGAGCTATTTGAATTGGCAGTGTCAATATAATCCAACAGTTTTTGAACCTTAACCATAAAATTTGTAGAAAAAACTCTTGCATCTTCTTCAATTGACAGCAAAAGCCCTTTAATATCCTGAAATAAAATTACAAAAAACAATAATGAAATATGTACCAATTGAATAAAAAAAATACCTTAAGAGAAAATAAAAATACCTCAAGAGCAACTGATTAATACACAAACAAATGATCACTAATACACAAACAGAAATTTATTGATACCCAAAGATGAAATGAATCATACCCCATTAAAAATAAATTAAATAAGAATTAATAAATAACACAGAAATAGGTACAACAGTAAAAAATAAATTAATAAATAAATATACCACAAATGAATCATCACCAACTTTATTCTTCTCATTAGCCTTTGATTCAGCCTCTGATTTCTTCAAACTTCCATTAACAGATAAAGGATAAACATCAACAACCAATTCACCAGAACCATACTGTCCACCAAGAGCCTCTTGTGTACACTTCTCTCTAATTTTCTCACCAGTCCAATGCTTGATCAATGGGACTGAGTTAGGCTCATACACACCTCTCCACTTCAAACGATACAAATATATTATTTGCAAAATAACAACACAACCACTGATATTCTTCACATCACGATTTCAATTCGTTAAAACAGATTCACACAACCTTCTTAAAACAAATGTGAACCAATCATATTTGGAAATACTACTAACATCCTCTAACACCTTAAAAAAATAAGAACTTATAGTTCTATTGGCAGAAGGATAAAGAAAACAACATAATGAATAAAGAATAAACATTCTCTTAAAGTCATCACCCTCATCACCACACATTTCCAATATAATAGGAGGAATTTTTCAAATCTGAGTTTTTGTAACAATACCGTACTTCCGCTCAAAACTAGCAAAAACAGACAAATCATCTGACCTTGTGTAGACAGGAACGTCGTTGCCTTCATTCCTTGGAATCATTAGAACATCATATACATCATCAGCAGTAACTGAAAAATTCCTAAATTGATCCAATGTAAACATCAGACTGCTTCCATTAAAATTATCAACTAAAATCTCAAACATCTCTTTACTAAAAATCTTAGTAATCTTCACATGAAGCAAACCACCAAACTCAATACTTTCAACAGCTTCTCTTTGTTTATCATTTAATGACCCAATCAATAGAGCTAATGAACCGGGACTACACCGCGTTAAAAATTTGTTGCACAAATAACAATATAATTATAAATATAACAAATAGAAAAGGATATAAAAATACATCAACATAAATTTTAAAAAACACTTCAATAAAAAAAAAGAAAAATACCCTAAAAACAAGTATTAATACCTTAAGAATAAATATTAATACCCTAAAAATATACATTAATACCCTACAAATTAACAATGATATCCATATAACAAAAAATTAATACCCTAAGTTAAAAAATGAATACCCGAAGAAAAAAAACTAATACCATAAGTTAAAACATGAATACTCGAAGAAAAAAACTAATACCCTAAGTTAAAACATGATTACTCGAAGAAAAAAACTAAAACCCTAAGTTAAAACATGAATACCCGAACAACAAAAAATAATACCCTAAGTTAAAACATGAATACCCGAAGAACAAAAAACAATACCCTAAGTTAATACATGAATACCCGAAGAACAAAAAACAATACCCTAAGTTAATACATGAATACCCGAAGAACAAAAAATAATACCCTAAGTTAAAACATGAATACCCAAAGAACAAAAACCACTACTCTAAATTAAAACATAAATACCCAAAGATCAAACATTAATACTCTAACAAAATACAACAACAACAAAGAATAAAAACACAACAGAAATAAAAAGAAACACATACTTTTGAGTCAAATCTTCAGATCGAGTTTTAACTTTAGGAACAACAAGAGAAGTATTCGAAATTTTATCAAATTTCTTCTCCTTCTTCACAGCAACAACAGAAGATTGTTTCTCCATTTCCTTTTGAGGTTTAGCACTGGCCGAAACATAAGGAACAATATCCTTAACAACATCACACTACAAGAAAAATGATGTTTTACAACACCAAAAAGACAACGATTTTGCTAAAACCTGTTATCTAAAGTTAAAAATTTGTTGCATAAAGTATAACTGTTGCCTTTTATTGATGGAATATAATGTTAGACAATGGTTTTTGTGAACCTTTGTCTAATCTGAAAAAGCGGAGTTGTAAAAAGGTACTTTACTACAACGGTTTTGACCCGCTGTATATTTGTGTTTTTAAGAAAAATTGTTGAAAGACAACGGTTATCAAACCGTTGTCTATACTACAAAAGAGGCATTGTTAAAGAGTATGTTACTACAACGGTTTTTGAACCGTTGTATATTCTTGTTGTATTTCTTTGTTTTCAAGAAAAATTACTGAAAGACAACAATAATCAAACCGTTGTGTATTCGCAAAATACGGCATTGTAAAAAAGTATGTTATTACGATAGTTTTTGAATTGTTGTATATATACATTGTATATCAATATTTTTTAGGAATAAATTACTGAAAGACAACGAGTATGCAACCGTTGTATATCACTATAAAAGCGGCATTGTAAAATGTTTTATATTTTCATCAAATGGTGTTGTATAAAACTATGTACTATAATATATGGTGTATGACCGTTGTAGTAACATATACTCCCTCCGTCCCAGAGGAACTTGCAAGTTTTCCTTTTCGGGACGTCCCAAAGGAACTTGCAGACCCAAAAAAGGAAACCCTTTTTATAAACTTCACCCTCACAATATCTACATATTTACACAAAATGTCATTACTTTTTATTTTTTTGGGCCCACATTACACTCAATTCAACTAAGTTTTTCACTTTTTACATAAAATTTTACCAAATTAACCCTCAAAACACTACTTTTTTTCATTTTATTCTACTTTTTCTTAATTTGTGTGTCCCTCCTCCCTTGCAAATTGCTCTGGGACGGAGGGAGTATTACTTGATGATTTTTACAATTAACACTTTTAACTAATTAAAACTAGCACTTTATATTATTTTGAAATGACACTTTTATAATTTACAAATAGAATAACAAAAAAAAAAATTAACACAATTCAATTACATTTTCTTATTATTTAAAAAAAAATTCATGCAAATTTCTATAATTTTATACTATATTTTGAATTATTCGAATGATTAGGCACCTACTAATTATTAGTGTGATTTAAACTATTTAATATTTTAAATTAAAATGATAATTTGAATCAATCTTTTGAATTAATAGAATTATTGGAATTAAAGTTTATAATAATTTGAATTAATATTTAGAAATATATAATTACATATATATATATATATATGATAATTTTATTAAAACTAAACATACAATATTTACATAATTAAAATATATAATTTTAGATTAGTATACTTACATAATATAATAATAATAAATAAATATATAACACTTAGTTAAAATAAAAAGTATATTATATATATATATATATTTTTATAATGAAATATTGAACAAGAAATACCACTTGCCCAAATGGCAAGACACTCATTCACATATACGAGAGGTCACGTGTTCAAACCCACTCTCACGCAAAGAGATGCTGATATTCATGCGGGTCGGACCCGGATCGATTCAGCCCGTGGGTCTGACCCATGAAATTTTTATTTTTTATTTCACAAAGACAACGGCTCACAACCGTTGTCTATAGTCACAAATAAGGATATGAACATGCTACAACAACATATTTAATATGTATAGACAACAGTTAATAACCGTTGTAGTAACAATGAAAAGACAACGGTCCATTAACCGTTGTCTAAACTTGATACTTACTACAACATGAGCTTCTACAATGGCGTTTTTTATAGAAAGACAACGGGTTTCCACATTTGTCGTATCCATTTTTTCTTGTAGTGTCTTGAGATATTTTCTGCGATTTCCGCCGATGATATACAACATCTTTTTTTGCAATCTTTTCAGAATCAATATTCTTCTTCTTCTTCATGAGTTAAACCTAAAATCGACAATATGCAACAACAAAAACAGAAAAAAATACTCAAAACATAAATAAATAAACGATAACAGTGGAAAAACACAACTACAAAGTATAAACGTACCTCGGAAAACAACAAACAAAGTCGATAGCACGCCAAAGCCAAATGAAAAATTCCGTAACCGTCGAAATTACTCGACTCCGAGAGAATTTTGGTATTCCAGAAACAGAGACGATCGTGCGAGAGAAGGCAAAATATTTTGAAAAGTGGACTAAAATACTATCCATTTAAGCGGGTATGGAGGATTCGCGTGATTTTAAAATGATTGACTCATATACGCAAAAATCAGGCTCTAATTAAAGTTAAAAATCGAATTGGACCCAAATCGGGCCCAAATCCAAGTGCATAGTATGCACTTGGATGCACATGAGTTTTTGCGAAAATAATAATATTATTACTTTTTACTCAATTAAGCATTCTTTTTCCTACTTATTTTTTCCATTTACCTCTCTCTCTTACTTAGAAAAACAAAAATAACATATCAAGTATATCATAATCTCAAAAGTATTAATTTAATATAAAATTATATTTACCTCAACTCTTACATCCCAAATTACATCAAGAATTTAATTTTTACTTTATTTTTATATATGAAATTTCCAAATTATACTAAGCCAAAATGAACACTAGTTATCAAATGAATACATGAACTCAAAATTACTATAAGAATTAGGGGTGTTTGGTATAGGGAACTAGAGTGAAATGACAATGAAACCAATATATACTATACTCCATTCAATACAGGTGTAGACAATTAAAATTACTTATTGAAATAAAAAAATAACATATAGAAATTACGTGTTATAATAATTTATTATTGAAAATTTGGATAAATTTAATTTCTAAATAATAAATCAATTTGAGTCTCAAAAGCTTAATAAATTAAATTGGGTCTTGTAAGCCTAATAATTCCAGTTGGGCCTCAAATGCCTAATAAATCCAATTGGGCCTCTAAAGTTCAATTAAATATTTTGGGTCTCTAAAGTCCAAATTAATTCATTTGTATTACCAAATCCTATCTTTAAAAAGCTCAAGAAATCAAATCTTCACATATATCCATGAAGGTTATCAAATCTGACAATTTTTTGGGAATATTCCCCAAATCAAATCTTCCGGCCAATAAAATTTGGCCTGCAAATCTGGAATTCTACACATATAAATATGGTCTCATTCTAGTCATTTTATTCACAACAAGTCAAGAAGATCAAAGCTTGGGGAAAAACATCTAGATCCAAGACTTCAGCATCCTTGAAGATTTAAAGGCATTCTTCGCGACTTCAAGAGTGTTCTTAGAGTTCTTCATCAACAAAGGCGTTTCGATACGGGATTACGACGCAAAGTTGGCATTTTTCATCAACAATGATGTTTATTTCAAGAAATATGACATTAAGCCTCTTCAATCAACGATCATCTATAAGTCCTCAATGACGATTGTTGTGGTACGATTAATTAATAAGGGCCCAAGCCCATTATGATTAGACGAGACCCAAACTAAAAATTATAAAGTTTGAGGTGCGAGCACGAGCAAGGCACAGGTCTGCGAGCATGGGCAAGTCAAGCACGTATGGATACGAGCAAGTCGAGCACCTACGAGAACGAGAAAAATGAGCACATGCGAGCATGAGTAAGTCGAACACCTACAAGCACGAGCAAGTCGAGCACCTATGTGCACGAGCAAGTTCATGGTTAACTCTTACAGAGGAATTATAACTATTATGCATAATTAAGGACTTAATTAATATAATTTAATACCCACACAAGGGAAGCTACCATTTATAGAGAGAATACTTCCTAAAATAATATCTGTAACGGTCTAGTTGACCAATTTAGCAAGATAAGTGCATGTACCTTATTTAGGATCGTCTATAAATATGACCTTAGAGTCATCATTGTAAAGATCCATGAATTTGTTTAATACAAAAACTACACTTAAGTCCTAGCTCTTGTAATACAAGACCTAGGCAAATCTCTATGTTATTTGTACTTTCTGCACGATTATTCAAGTATATTATACTTATTTGTTATCCTGATCCCAGCCACATAAGGATTTAGTCAGGTAATAACAATAGGCGCTAGAAAGAGGGTCAAATCGAATACGAACATCATCAAATCTTAAGAATTTTGACTCGAATTTTGAAGTTCATCTTCAAATCCTCAAGTTTTTAAGAAATTTTTGAAAACTATCTTCAAAGTTATAGTTTCGAATACTTCTACAACTCATCGTGGAAATGACAAAATCAAAGGCTGTTAATATTTCTCGTACTACTCTCCCCAACACTTTTGTTGGATTCTCCATGTCTCATCCAGGAGGGAATCCATCTGCAAAAAATGCACACACCTTGGTCCAAACCCTTGAGGCTGAGCGGTCTCAGACCACGCCTGAGCGTCGGACAAGGAAATTGATACACATACCTATGCAAGACTTTGAGTTTCCCGAGCAAGTGGATACACTTATCCGAAAACTCCGGCAAAAAGCCAAAGAGGTGAGAGTAGCACGGAGTTCATCCTCTGCTCCAAAGAAAAAGTATAATTTTCGCCAAAATAAAATGAGAAGAGTGGATGAGCACCAGGGAAAAAGCCATATGCAGTCAACAGAATCTGAATCTCGATCAGTTTTCAACCGACTTGGTTCGAATCTCTCTAGGAGACCCTCTTCATGGTCTACCAACCGTGAAATACCACAAGATTCTTCCATTCCAGAATCATTGACAAGGTCTTCCAACTACACTCCAATGCAAATCTCGTATTCAAGAGAGGCTGAACCTGGAAATTCAGCCAATCAACAAATGAGCGTTGCGCAGAGTGCTTTACTTAGGCGCGACCAACTGCGAATTTCAGCCCATGATCATTTGGGCCCATGTGGTTTTCTCACTATGTTTTCGGAGAACCAGCTGTTAAGGTGATAAGACCAGCAGCGGCTACGCAGGATAACGAACAATCCCTTTTGCAGGATTTACAAATAAGAATAGCCGAGGTGGAGGGTAAGGTGAAATCAAAAGGAGATCTCCACAAGTACTTAAGCTCGGACAATGAACCTTTGGCCATCGAGCTGGAAGATGCTCCATTTAAGTTGAAGATAACTCCTTTCCAAGCTCCTCTTATGAGGGAAGGACGGATCCAAAAACTCATATATCCAAGTATAGGATTTATATGACTGGTCGAGGTGCGACAGATGCAACAAAATATTGTCAATTCTCTCTTACTCTGGGTGAAATATCCCACAAATGGTACGTGAATCTTGCTCCCCACTTCATCCATAGTTTTTCCGAGCTTGGGGAAAAGTTTGTTTCATACTTTGCTATAAAAATCAACAAACTAGAAAGTCGTCATCGACTGATGAAAGTTCGGCAGCAAAAGGATGAGGGGGATGAACAATACATTGATAGGATTGATGAGATCATCCTCAGTGGCGAGCATGTAAGTGATGAAATCGCGCTTCATTCTCTACTTGGAGGATTTAGGGGAGATTCCCCCATGTTCCGTAGTCTTACCAAGGACCTACCTACGACATATGTGGAATGCAGAAGACAAGCAAGCGAGCTCATTAACCGTAAAAAATTATTGGCCCATAGATTGGGGGAGGTGAAAGAGGATGAAAAAACTAACTTTCACAACAACAACAAACTGAAGTTGCATACCTAAATGTTGAGGATAATGATTTTTTCGAGGAGGAGCCTCCAATACGAGTTGGGGGCAGGGGCACATGCTCCAGTCTGGTGGAGTTTTGGGAGGACTTACCCATGGTATTATCTCTTCAAATAGCAGGACGAAAGCACTTCAACTCCAAGACCAAGATTAGAAAATTCGGAGTAAAGAATTTCGTGCTTAATAAGATGTTTAACTTCCATTTTGTAAAGCCCTGGGGGCATGTACATATATTGTTATATATGAATAAAAGGTTTTGTGCCTTTACAAAATTATTGTGAGCACTCCTCTCGCAAGCTTCGGTGGAAGTTAGCGAGCTCCAAGTACCTCGCGCAAGCTTCATTTGAAGTTAGCGAGCTCCAAGTACCTCGCGGAAGCTTTAGTGAAAGTTAGCTTCAGTGGAAGTTAGCGAGATCCAAATACCTCGCGCAAGCTTCAGTGGAAGTTAGCGAACTCCAAATACCTCGCGCAAGCTTCAACGAAAGTTAGCGAGCTCCAAGTACCTCGCGCAAGCTTTATTTGAAGTTAGCAAGCATGACTATGTTTGGAGCCAAAGTCGCCTGATCTAAACTAAAGGTGAGCTAATTATCTTGCAAATTGAGTTTCGTGTGAGACGTGGCGGATTTAACTCGATAAATATAACTGACGAGAATAATCCCTTAAAATAAAGTCCCATGATGAGCTAATTATCTCTCAAAATGGGCAAATCCAACTCAAAGGCGAGCTAATTATCTTGCAGTCAGAGTTGACAAAATTTTATGTCTAGGCGAGCTAATTATCTCCCTAGCACAAGTTTATGAGAGCATAACTGCAAAGTCCAAATATTGTATAAGGACAAGATAGTCTTATCGAAAATTTGGACATCCATTGTTTAAAATATATTCAACTCCGAGCTCGTATCACATGATCAGTTTAATGTGATGATATTAATTGAGCACAATATGGGTGGGGGCATAAAGAGTCCATACGTGACAAGCATGCAACCATCAGAAGCAAAGTGACTCAAATTACATCTGTAAAAGTAAGGTACAGCGAGCATTGATCAACACATAAGAAAATTCTTGCATTGCAGTATAAAGTTTACTTTGCAGCTCGTCATTCTCTCTTGCTCTTTCCTTTTGTACCAGTGCAACATATGTCCTAGCTTTTCTTCTCTTTGAGGGCTATGCATAGAAGATTAAGTTAGTTCTCTCGTCATGGCTTTAAACTCGTCAACTTCTTCGTTCATCTCTGTTAGAGCTTGAGTACCTAGGATTGCGGTCTAAAGAGCTAACAATTGAGTAGCTAGCAAGATGGTATCCTCATGGATTTCTCAGATAACAATCTCAAATTCATGAGTCCAATCACAACGGATATCGAAAATAGTCCATTTCAGATGGCATTGGTCGATACAAACAGAATTTCCCCAAAGATGATCAAAGTGCTCATAAGGTCAAACCAAGTGTTAGACATCAGTTGTATGGGGGCAATTTTCCAATATTAAAATACGTACATGATGGCCGGATGAAGAGGGATATCGAGACCTACTTCCATCATATCATATGTCATCACTATAATTCCTATTGGGGTTTGACCCGTCATTTTCACTCGAATATGATATGTAGTAGTGAACATCATTGGACCTATCCTATCTTCCACGCCAAGATTTAAGCTCATTCTGAGTCACAATATTTTCAAAGTTATAAGAGTGCCAGTGAGGTATGGTTACTCTCGTAAAGGATTTCGGGGCGCGAGGCATCAGATGATAAAGGTGCACAATCAAAAGTATGCCTGAAATGAAAAACTCGGGCCACCTACAGTCGTAAAAAATCTGGTCGTGTCACTAGGAAGGCTCCTCATCAACACCGGGACCATTTTGTCAAAGTCATTGTCCATATGAAGGAGAGGTCTCAAATGGGGTTGCGCAAAGATCCAACATCATCATCTTTTTGCAAAAGGAATTTACGAGACATGATTTTATAGATCAAAAGTTGAGAATGGGAATTAAACCACTTACTCGATTATTCGCCGAAGATCACTTGAGAAGAATTGCCGTATAAGTTTGAATGTTTGCAAAGGAAAAATTGATTAATGCATGAATTCACTGGTTTATTTATTAATTTAATAATTAACCAAAACTAAGGAAGAGTGAAACTGGTTAAAGAAGTTCATAATTATGCCAACATTGATCCTGAAGTGGCTTCCTACATATTTATTCGCGCTCTCAGTTTCAAGTCTGAGATTTCACTCGAAAGCATCGTTTGGCTGCATTGGAAGGCAATGCTGCAACTCTGGTGGGAGAAACTAAAACACATCTTTTCTGAGGATAAAATTAAGTCAGAGTGTTTTCACTAGGTTAAATATGAGGTCCAATTAAGAATTAAGCACGCTCCTGCACAAGAGTTTAAGAGGTGGGTCTAATCATCAACACTGTTCATCTACAACAACACTCCCATAGAGAGTTCAAAGGTGAACACTCAACAAAGTCCTTCCAACAAGGCAATATTAATTTGAAATATGGTTTAACGCCCTCAAATTAATATCAACTTCAACATCAAACTCGGATACAACTCCAAAAATAAATAAAGTCCATCCATAAGGCAATGTTAATTCGAAACAAGACTCAACGCCCTCGAGTTAACGTCAAACTCCAAAGTCAACTTCAGATCAGCTCTGACAAGTCAACAAAGTCCTCCTAAAGGCAACATTAATTCGAAATAAGGTTCAATGTCCTCGAATTAACTTCCAACTCTAACGTTAATTCCGGACCAGCTCCGACAAATCAACAAAGTCCTTCCAAAAGGCAACGTTAATTCGAAATAAGGCTCAACGCCCTCGAATTAACATCCGACTCCAAAGTTAACTCCGAACCAGCTCCGAGAAACTTGGAAAATAAGTCAAGACTCGAAGAGAAGAATCAGAGGATCAAATAGAGATTGAACCCGAAACAATCACATTGATTTTTTAATTCATAATTATTCTTTGTAATTCAATTTTCACATTATTAATAAATAGAGTTATTATTTTTTGTGAAAAAATCGCAGGTTACAACTAGATAATCATAATTAAGACTTTACACAGAATAATAAAACATCATTTATTAGCTTTCCAGAAAAAAAAAATGCATATGTATCACCACCAAAGTTAATATCTATTTTTTGCTGGAGAAAAAAGATGTCTACATTTACCAATAATATAGGAATTCCTATTTCATGTATCAATATATTTATGATGTCAATTGAGGTATTTATAGCTTCTCAAACTACATTCCATAATAGCATCTACTAGGTTGAGAAATAGCGCGGTGTTGATAGGAGACCTAAAGGAAGTTGGAATAAGAAGAACAATCAAAAGAGGTTAAGGCAAAGATGCTCACCCAATGGGACCAGTTTGCCCATCAGCTCGCCCAAGTCACCAGTCCACGTCATCCAATCCACTATCACCTTACTCTGTCAGCTTGCCCATATCACTTGGGGTTCACCCTTTGAGAGAAGAAACCACCCTAGTGGCGAGCTCTCAGTCACACAGGGGGCCACCTCGGAGAGATGTTGACCGCTCAGTTGACCACCCAAAGGCGAGCTGAAGGCAAGCTAGAAGCAAACAAAGAAGAGATATACATTGCTAAAGCTAAACGCTCACCACTTGGAAAGACAATAAAGCTCAAATAATACAAGGAAAAGAGCTCGCCCTACCTCCAGTAGGGAGCTACAGCGAATAGGATCATTAGTAAGGGTATATTAGACAAATGTCATGTAATTAGTGCATACAAGGTGACAAAGTGACAAGTGTAAGGACATTTGTCACTTAATTAAACTATTTAAGCTTAAAACATGTCACCTCATCACATGCAAACATATATATAGGAAAATTATACTCATTTTGAGGTAATATAACAAATATTTCCCTACATTTTCTTTCTATACCTTCTCTCTATTTTCATATCCTATTAATCTCATAATACCACTTTTATTATTTGGAGGAATTCTTAGCCCAAGTTAGCCAGATAATCTATTTTAATTACCAAATTCCTCCAACAATTTGGCGCTAGAAGGAGAGCACCGAACCTCCGTTTGTTCAAATTTGTAGAGAAAAATATCTGAAGGTGTTTATTATTTCTAAAGAACACCTTGAAGATTTGAAGGTGGTCATCAAGTTTGGAGGATAATTTGAAGGTTTCAGCTCCAAACCCATAATTTTGCGAAGAAAATCAAGGAAGACACTCTAAATGCATGAATGCATGAGTTGATTAACCAATAAAATTGGAAAATCACTCACATGCAAGGCTAGAAAGAAGAACTCCTACTAAACCCAAGCTGGAAACCTACTGGAAAACCCACTGAACAAGACTAAGACTTACTAAGAACATTCAAAGAATGTCTCAGGAGAACACCTATACATTATCTACCACCAGGAGGTGGAAAAGGTGTGGTACTAAAAAAACATCAAACTGGGGGTGAAACCTGACAACCCCGAGCGATGACATGAGCTCAACCCCGGAGGGTGGGCCCCACAACACTCAATGACAGACTGGACCCAGTGGTGCAGTCCGTCCTACAAAATCTAGATGAGTTGGAGTGGACTATAGCCATACAGAAGGAGGTTACAGTGCAGCAACAGCTCGCAGCTCGCTAGCCTACCATCCACCCCGCACCCACCGGGACAGCTCGAGAGCGGGATATGGTATGCTCCCGAGCCTCCTAGTGAGAGGGCGATCAGGTGGTCGGACAGGAGGTGAGAAGCGCGCTAGCTCGCCATGCACATGCTGCTGGAAAAATGAAGTTGGGCGACATACTTGGATCCCAGAGTGGGTGAACTGAAAGCCGAGCTGAAGGATCTACCACAGACCGACCACGAGCCAATCTACGAGATATGCTCGGAAGAAGACCCACTGAGAACCCACAGTGTTCATTACTACCACTACTAGCACCCCAACAAATTTGCATTACTGAGCTTCCAACAAGAAAACCAGTTCATGAAAGATTTCGGAGGCCAGCTTCTGACAGACTAGGCCCTCATGGGGCACATCAGTTCCAGCATATCACCACCGGGTCATCCCAGAGCGAGGGACTGTGGGACCGAGCTTACACACGAACTACGGTCCTTTAACAGCCTCAATAGGAGGGGACCCATAGTGACGAGCTGTCCACGCTAAAGAAAGCAATTGAAAGGCTACATGAACAAGTAGCCATTAAAAATGACGGGGTTGGCTCCACCATGCTACCTACATCCCCACTGGCCTCTACCATTCTCAAGGAACCTGTCTAGAAAAAGATCCAATTCCCCGCCATGACTCTGTACGAAGGCGAGTCAGATCTGAAAGTTCATATTTCTAAATACTCAGATTACATGATTTCCATGGAGGCAGCATATGCCACGTAATGCAGGAACTTCTCTCTTACTCTTGGGGACCGGGCCCACAGGTGGTTATCTTCATTGGCACCTTCATCCATCCAATCATTCGGGCAACTGACAGGGGAGTTTCTGTTACTTCTCAGGGTACGGTTTTTACCTCACTCAAAAGCATCGACTAGCCAACATCAATTAGGGGAATGAGGAGATAGATCAACAATACCTGGAGAGGTTCGATAAAATCATACTGGAGGGTAAGCCTATCAGTGAGGATACCAAGATAGTGGCAGTCATGGCGGGATTGAGGAAAGGAACAGACTTGTGGAAGGAAATGCATTTATCTTGCCCAAAGATATACACAGAATTTTGACAGGCGGTCGGTGTTTATGTGGCCATGCAGGAAGCACTCCAGAAAGAGATAGGAGGAGACGCCGAAGAAAAGGAAGGGGGTAAGAAGTCTGGGGGCACTTATAAAGCTCCAAAAAATCTTAAGTCCTTTGCAGAAGCCAGAGCCAAGTGTTGAATGAACCCGGAGGATCAGACAAGACCGAAGCAAGCTAAACCCGAATAAATATTGCGCGTACCATCAAAGCATAGGTCACTTCACCAGTGAGTGTCGTGACCTACTGAAGCAGATGTGGAAGTCTTACGAGGATGAAAAGTTGGCCAAATTTGTCAAGAAAGCTCCAGGAAAAACTAAGGCCAGCAAGGCAGGAGGAGTTTGAAGATGAGGATGACGAAGATAGTGAAGACCGTAGGCTGAATCGGAAGATTAGACGATGACCACCCACACCTCCTGCACCACAAGAGCTTAATCGGGAGATCTTAATGTTGAAGGAACAAGTGGGGCCAGCTGGTGGAGTTGTTGATGGCAGACCTCCACCATCAAAATGACAAAGGAAAGCTGAGATACAGGCAGTACACCAAGTGCAGGAGTTGGGGTCAGGGTCGAAGGCCAACTCCAAACCCATAGCATAATTAACATTTTCACAGGCGGATCTAGAAGGGATCCTCACTCCACACAACGACTTGTTGGTGATTAGCGCAAATATCATGAATACAAAGGTCCATAGCCTACTCGTGGAAACTGGAGCCTACACCAACATTCTGTTCAAGAGTACTCTAGATAGGCTAGGTGATTATCAATCGCACATAGAAGATTGTAATCATAGGATAGTGGGGTTTGGAGAAGCTGTAACCATTCATCTAGAATGATTAGGTTGTCAGTGGAACTTGTATCGGCTGAGGACTCGGAAAAGAGACTTACTAAATTGATAGATTTGCTGGTTGTAGACCAACAGTCCTCTTATAATGGGTTCCTTGGTCGACCCTTTATTTCTGAATTCAAAGCCGCTTGTTCAACCTACTACTATTGTGTAAAATTCTCAACTCCAAAAGGTGCAGGTATAGTAAAAGGTAGCCAAAAAAAAGCTAGAGAATGCCTTTTGATAGTCAAGAAGTTTGTCACCCAAGTCCTAGTGTACGAGAAATAAGTGGAAGATCCAACAGAAGAAACTAGTGCACCTGCTCCAATGAACGTTGACGACCACAACAGACTACAGAGGAGCAATTGATCTAGCAGTGGTCCGTGGACACAGACCCAGAACCTAGACTTGGGTATGAGCCAATGTAGATAGATAGCAAACTCGAATTGGAGGGACCCATCTCATATTCCCAATGGAAGAATAGAAAGAGACGAGCTACCCCGGTGGAGGAACTTAGAGCAATCAAATTGGATCCCGACATAAATGACTTAGAACTTTTTATAGGGTCCGAGCTGCAAGAAACAAAACATGGATGTATTTGTTTGGTCCCATGAAGACATGATGGGAATCCCACTCGAACACGTTTGTCATCACCTTAACATCGACCCCAGGAGAATATCCGTCCGACAAAAACGAATGAAATACGGACCAGACAAGTACGAAACCCTAACCACCAAGGTGAAAAAGCTGCTAGATAACAAGCTTATACAAGAGGCCTTGTGCCCACAGTGGGTCGCTAATTCGGTCCTAGCCCGAAAGCCAAATGGGATGTGGCAACTATGCATATATTTCACCGATCTCAATGCAGCCTGTCCAAAAGATAACTTCCCACTGCCACACATTGACCAGCTGGTGGACAACACTACAGGTAACGAGATAATGATGTTTATGGATGCCTTTGCAGGTTACCAGCAAATTTGCATCAGACGACCAGAAGCATACGGTCTTCTACACAAACAAAACATGTACTGCTGGAAGAGGATGTCGTTTGGACTCATCAATACTGAAGCCACGTATCAGAGGCTGGTCAATAAAATATTCGACCAACATATTGGCCATGCAATGGAAGTATACGTGGACAACATCTTGGTCAAAAGCCTCAGGAAAGAAGATCACTTGGAGTATCTCAAGAAGGCATTCGACATTATGAGGGCCTACAACATGAAGTTAAACCCAAGAAAAGAAGCATTGGAGTACACTCTGGAAAATTCTTAGGCCACCTAGTGAGTCAAAGGAGAATCGAGTCAATCTAGCTCAAGTAAAGTGCATACTGGAAATGGAATCGCCTGACTCTGTGAAGAAGGTCCAGAAATTTGCTGGATGCCTGACAGCACTAAACCGCTTCATCTTCAGATCTGGTGATAGGAACAGGCCTTTCTTCGAGTCTATCAAAATAAAAAAGAAAGAAGATTTTCAATGGACAGACGTCTGTCAAAGAGCCTTTGAGGAGATAAAGGATTATCTCAGCAACTCACAGATCCTGTCAAAGCCAATCCTGGGCAAAAAACTATACTTGTACCTAGCAGCATCAGAGGTTGCCATCATTTCGGTGCTAGTAAGGGGTGAAGGAAAATTCCATCTACCAGTCTACTATGTAAACCAGACACTCCACAAAGCAAAAATCCGATACTCACCTACAGAAAAACTTGCCTATACCTTAGTGATAAGTGTTAAAAAATTGTGGCCCTATTTTTTTGATCACCAGGTGGAGGTCCTAACTACTGTTTCATTCAGACAAATATTACACTGCCCCGATAGTGCAAGACGTTTACTTAAGTGGTCAATTGAGATTAACCAGTATGAAATCACCTACGTACCCCAGACAATAATTAAGGGATAAGCTCTGACCAACTTTATTGTCGAGCTAACCTTCCCACAAGATCTAACGAGAGGAGTATACATCTGTGGTGCCTCTACATCAATGGCTCATCTACCAACACTGTAGTGGGAGTAGTGTTAATTAGCCCAGGCAGACAGGTCTTCACATCATCAATCAATCAGATTCGATTTCAAGGCGACCAACAACGAAGCTGAGTATGAAGCATTGATAGCCGGACTTAGGTTATCATTAGCTCTGAGGGCAATCGAACTGCAAATTTTCATAGATTCCCAACTAATAATATCTCAAGTTCACAAAGAATACGAAGGAAAAAAGATGGCCATCTACCAAAAAATAGTTGCACACCTAATATCCCTGTTTGAATAAGTCTAAATTGAACAAATTCCCAGGTTGGAAAACACACAAGCAGACGCACTAGCACGACTAGCAATGAGCAATGGAGAAGCATAACTATCAAAAGTGGTGATCACAAAACTGCAAATCCCCTCAACATCTGATTATAAAATAAATTAGACCCCGGGGGGCGGGGGGGGGGGGGGGCAGGAGGGCATTAATGATTGGTGAGCTCCCATCAAGAAATACTTAAAAAATTGAGCATTACCGAATATGTTTGGGTTGGTAGTCAGTTAGTCAAGCAAGCGGCAATGTACACAATTAAAGATGGACAACTTTACAAGCGCGGGTTTTCTCTACCCCTACTCAAGTGTTTGTCCACAGAAGAAGATCTTAAGGTTTTAGAAGAAACCCACTGGGGAGTCTGTGGGAATCATGCTGGGGGGCAAGGCCTAGTATACAAAACAATCAGACAAGGATACTGCTGGCCTACTCTACGGAAAAATGCCAGTAGTTTTGCCCGAAAATGCCACAAGTGACAGCTGTTTGTACCAAACATCCACACCCCATCTAACCAACTCAAATCAGTCTTCAGCCCATGATCTTTTGCAAAATGGCATATCGACTTGATCGGCCCATTCTCACTAGGCAAAGGCAATGTCAAATTTGTTGTAGTAGTTTTACACTACTATACCAAGTGCGGTGAGGCTGAAACACTAACTTTTTCGTATTTTTGCACAATTTTTTAATCAAGCAAATCTACCCAAAAGCGGATGGGTAATTATAGTAGAGAAAGTATACTACCAAGTAGTATCAACCTAGGATTTAGGAGTGTTGTGGAGCCCCAAGGCTTTGTGACGTCATGATACTATATTGACTAGCAAGGTTGGCACAAAATATAAACAAAGCAACAATTAACTAGAAAGCAATAAAAACTAACAACTAACTTCCACAGAGAAAGAGCAAGAGAGATGTGCTTCGAGTGTTTTCATTACATATTCCACTAGTGTGTGATAAATTTATAACCGAACCATGCCTCTTTCTAGATGTGTGCTAAAAGCGATCACGAAGCAATCGAAGACAGATCCCTTTTGAGGCTTGGGTGACCGAATAGAATTAGCTAGCACCTAATTAATTTCCAAAAGCACCTAAGATCGTGAATACTAAGGAGATTCGCACAGATACCGACCCTAGATTTCCCCTTCATTAAATACCATAATTCACAACCAAGACATCTAATGTCTATCAATGGTAATTCTAAGTTGTCTACCCCCTCTCGGTGTAATAGACTACTAATTAACTCAAATAAATCAATCAATTGGTTCACCTAAATACCAATCAAGCATACCAAACTCTCATTGCAATACACAAAATTAAATATAAAGGCTAATCAAAGTAATTAATCAATTGAGATATACAAAGCCCATTAATAAAAATATAAACACCAAGGAATAAGCACAATCCAAGCTATAAATTCACCAACACACCAATTTCATACATAAATTCAACACTCAAAGCAAGAAAAAAATAAGCCTATAGCTAAAATCATCAAACTCAATTCAATACCAAAATAATAAACTAAGAACATAGAAATAAAACTACTAAAATTAAAGATAAAGGATAGAGATCACCTCCAGAGAGTCAATACTACTTGAATCCTCAACAATCTCATAAATTTTAATGGAAATAACTAAGAAAATAGTAAATCCTAACTACTATGTGTTGGTCCCTTAAGTGGTCAAGGTGTAGAGAGGGGGGAAGTGAATAGACCTTGAAAAATAAAAACTAAGTTTTCAAACTTAAAAAAAAAAGAATTTTAGAACCTTACAGTAGCCCTTTTTAAGTTTAAAAATAAGAAGTCTACAAAAGGTTTTTGGACCACAAATGTTACAGCTGTGGACTTAAGAAGTCTACAGTTGCAGAGTTATAAAACTTGCAAAAATAAAGAATCAACTTGTAGACAAAATATCAGAGGGGTTTTCACACTTAAAAATGTATTGAGAAACCTCTAATGTGCAGCGGAAAATAAGTGTAAGTATTAATGAAAAACAATGTGAACAAACTTAACATCTGAGTGACTTAAAGATGTCTACAGCTGTAGAGTTCAGTTCCTTTGTGAAAACCACAAAGTTTTTATGCACTAAGTTAAAATGAATGATATATGTAACAATAAAGTAAATATGCAATGCAGAAAATAAATAAACAACAAAAAAAAACAGAAAAAAAAAACAGGATTTATAGTGGTTCAGAGGCTATGAATAAGACCTCCTACATTCTCTGTTACACCACTCAGGTGTCAAATTCACTAAAAATATATCACAAAGATCAATACAAGTATGGATTACTTTTGTCTCAAATGGTGCTCAAGCCATAGGGCTTAGAGAGAAGCACTGGATTGCTGGTGATGTAAGTTGGACTTCCACTGATGCATTATTAAGCATATATAGAGATTTCTAGTGATATCTTTTAACCTCTCTGCAGATTGGGTTGCCATTCTTTCCCTTAGACTTTCCTGATTGTAATGCTTATTCATGTTTTATGGCAAATGAGGCAGTTGCAGTTGATCAAAAAGCAAGGCTTGTTCCTCCTTCTAAAAGACCACTGGAAGTGTCAATACCACCTCCATGGAATTGTGTGGTCAGTAATTTTGAAAAAAGTTCGAGTAAAGCTGGAATTTCTTGTATCCAAGCTCATGAACTTGGTCTTCCAGATGAAAAAAATGATGACATGGAGAAAACTTCTGATTGTGGGGAATCGCATGAGGGCACTATAGCAAGAACATCTCGAGCGCTGAGTGATTTCACTGACAACAATTAGCTTTTACTCCCTAAATTACCTGGTCAGAACAATTACTTGCATAAGACTATGAGAGACAAAGATTCTCTCAGCCAAGACTCTGTTATATCTTCTGTGTGCTTTCAAGGAAGGTGTTTTTGAACAAGGAGCTGCACCCCATGCTACTGACGTGATGATGTGGACATCCAGGTACTCCATTATTTACATAACAGTAAATGGACTTGACCATCAATGTTACTAGTTGGTTATCATCATCACTGACTCATTACAATGATGCAGCTCAGAATTTGATGACCAACAGCTTCAGATACCTCAGTCTTCGTTGAAATCATACTTCGTGAAGTTATCACCTGGTAAATGGGAGCTTGAGGATGAATCTATCCATAGGCGGCCCGATTGGCTTTGTTTTGTTACAACTGGTTTTGTTCGAGGAAGGCGAGTATTATATGCTTGATTTATTTTTTTTCCCCTGAATTTCCTTGTGTGTTTTTTAAACAAAAATAATATTATTTTTTGCCATTTTACTGTGAACATGCAGCAAAAAGGCAATAGCAGGGGCATTTTGTGAGGCAAGTTTTAGGGAGACACAATGGAAGGCACTTCCTGTAAGAAGGAGAAGGAAAGAGATGTATGTTCTGGTTAGAAATCTGAGATCCACAGCCTATAAACTTGTTTTTGCTACCATTATGCTTGAGCAACATGAAGAAGATGTTGATTTCATGTGATCTATTGTCTATGCCTCGTTTACGTTGATTATGACCATTTCGTAGAATTTTAACTAAATTAACATTGTATGAATTGGTTGTTGTTGCATGTTGGGGGGAGAAATGAAAAAAGACGTTTCTTGATATTTGGCAAGTTGTCCTGAAGGAAAATATCACTTTTATATGATATTACACACACACACACCCCTACGATGCATATATATGCTATTTTGCTTTGATTGGAGCCTGAACAAGTTTAATAGGATCTATGATTTTTTATTGCATGGTAAAACATACCAAATGATTTCATTTATGTTGACCAGGAGAAATTATATATGATGTCCTATATAACTGCCCAAATATGGTAAAATCAATTTAGTGGGTGTTTGGTATTTTATAGGGAACAAGAAGGGAAATTGGAATAGGAATTATTTTACAAATGGATACGCGTAAGTTTCTTTTCTGTTGAGGTATTGTCCAATTCCCTAAAGTGACCAGTACTTTGCCTTGGTTATTTTCTCTTCTGAGCACCCTCACATATCTTCTTTTAGCATGCAGGTCATGATTGATAAATGTGCAACTTTGCATGGATTGTTGCTTTTGACAACTTCAGTCTTGGGCACCATTAATGCACTACTTCGGGTATGTTGGCGTTTGATTGGACTTGGTCATATATTATATTATATTATATTATACAGCGTAGCCAAATGCAACTTAATTTGCAACTACTGTTTTTGTTCGTTAATGTTTTATATTTGACATCAAAGATTCTGCTATTAAGAGTTTATAGTCTTAAAATTATTTGTGATTAACCACCATAATATTGCAATTGATCTCTCTTCCATATAGTGCGAAATGCATGTTTTATAAAACCTACACCTAATGGGGGAACAAATATGGGTTAATTTCCCCTTGTTTATTTTGTTTTGTTACCTAGCCCTATATGTTTAACAATATATTATCATACTAACACATGTTAATAAATCAGATCAGTTAATTTCTTTAAGCCCTATATCTTCACAAAATGGTAACTATTTTCGTTTGCGATCACATGTCAATTTATATTCTAATTTGTATTTGTAATTATTTTTCCTTTTAACAATTTCCTTCCATTTTTTTCCAACTAAACCCACTTAAAACTGAAAATTAAAGTTTTGTTGAAAATGGTTCACAATATCATATAAAACATATTCAAACTTAAAAGTTCTCTTAGTAATTTTTTAAAGACAAAAAATATATATATATATATATAATGTCACTGATCCCTGATAATTTTTGATACTCTTAAATCTTAATTAAATATTTGATATTTTAAAATAGTGTCATGATAATCTTATCATATAAAATATGCTCATTATTCAAATTTTTTCTTTGTAAATCAATTGGAAATAAAATGTCTTTTTCTTTTAATCTTTTTGTGGCGGGTAAAAATCAATTTTAAAACCTACTCATTATTCTATTCTTAATGGATTGGAAATAAAATGTCTAAATTAAGAAAAAAAACCTTTGTAAATCACAAAAAAAAACAATTAATCCAAAACGAATAATAGAATAATTAATCTATAAGGATAACAGTTTTTCTTAAAAGGGTGGTCGTAAGCAAATCTTTTTGTGGCGGGCAAAAATCAAACAAATAAAAAAAAAAGGAAACATGATATGCACAATATAAAATTTGAAATATTCTTTCAAAAAAGAATAGGAAAAAAATCTTTATGAGTAATCTTTTTGCATAAATAAGTTGTTTCAATAATATTCATGCATGTCGCGTGCTTGATTTATCCATATGCAATTTGGTAATTAATTTTTAAAAGGGTTTTATTAATTAGTTTACCTAAAATTCATATATTTTACATCCCCACCTTTGTTTCCAATCCTAAAAATGTTTTTTTAATTACTTTTTCTAAAAAGAAATCATATGCTACTATGACTTACTTACTAATTCCACCTACGGGTGTAAATGAGTCTAGCCAACTTGTAATCTACTGATGCTCGACTTGTAAAAAAATCGAAATCGATTCGTACCTAATCGAGTCGAGCTCGAGCTACTCAAGTAGCTTTCGAGTTCGAGTTCGAGTTCGAGTTTATAAATACTCGGCTCGAGAAGCTCGCGAGCCTAATCAAGCTTGCATAATATTTAATATTTTTCTATTAATTTTTTATATATAAAAAAGTTGTCGAGCTCGTGCCGAGCTTGAATTTTAGACAAAAAAGAGCTAAAATATATTTAATATTTTATTTTATTAAAATAATAAAATTATCGAGTCGAGCCGAGTTGAGCTCGAGTTTATCGAGTTCTTAGCCGAGTCGAGCTAAAAAAATCAAGCTCGATCGAGTTCAAGTCGAATTTCGAGCTTCGAGTATTGCTATCGAGTTCGAGTTCAGCACTACTCGATTCGATCCGACTCATTTACACCCCCAAATTCCACCTATTCAATGTTTGACAATTTATTACTAAAATTAATAAATGAGATATAATGACAATTTTAAAATTTCTACAGAGATAAGCTAATAATATGAATGAATTGTTTGGATTATTATAGGGATAAAAGAGAAAAAAAAAATGTAAGAATTACGTTAAAATATCAAATAGTTTGAATAAAAAATTATATTCTAAATATAAGTTATTTTCATGAATTAATTAGAGGCGGTAATTAATACTATGATTTACTGTATAATAATGGCATTTTTTTGACTAATTATGATGATGACATTAATTAATATTATATTTTACTTAGTACACCCCCAATCTATAAATTATATTCTCATTGAAAACTGAAAAGTGTACGAATTTTAAGAAAGAAAAAAATTAGGGAAAATACACATTTTTGTCCTATAAGTTTCGTTGACTTTAGTTTTCGTCTTCTTAAGTTTTGAATTTTTGTTTTCGTCCTTTAACTTACCAAAAATTATGATTTTCGTCCTCTTAAATTTTAAATTTTGTGTTCGTCCTTTAACTTATAAAAAATTATTGTTTTCGTCCTCCAACCGCCTATAACCAGTCATACAACCGGTAATACACACATGGATTCATTTTTTCTTTCTTTTTTTAAACAAAATACTAATGTGGGGGTATTTGGAGGGAATTAGGTCTTGACAAAATACACTTTTAACCATAAATTTCCTCCCAAATACCATCCAATACTAACATTCATAGAATCTTCTGTCTAGAATCATTTTTGAATATGATGTACAAACCGTGCAACGAAACCACAATGGCACTTAATATTACGCTCGAGACTCGTTGATTCATATGAATTTTTTGAAGACATCATTCTTCCTTTTCGTACTGTGAGTATGCGCTCAAAAGAATTTAGGCTTTTGGATGTTTTGATTTGGGGATCTTTGTTCCTTTTTTCCCTAATTTTCTCAAGCCCCCATGCCTAGATTTGATCGACTAGTGTTTTGATTTGGGAGAGAATTTACGGTTAATCCTGTATTTTATCCATCAAGACCTAATTCCCTCTAAATACCTCACACGTCAGTATTTCGCTTAAAAAAATAGAAAAAAAATTGATTTACGTGTGTATTACCGGTTGTGTGACTGGTTATAGGCGGTTGGAGTACGAAAATCATAATTTTTGGTAAGTTAAATGACGAAAACAAAATTCAAAACATAAGAGGACGAAAACCATAAATTTTGATAAGTTGAAGGACGAAAAAAAAAATTAAAACTTAAGAGAACGAAAATCAAAGTCAACGAAACTTATAGGACAAAAATATGTATTTTCCCAAAAAATTAAGGATATCGAAAGGTTCATTTACAAATAAAATTATTAATTGTGAGTAAAGCCTAATGTCAATTTGAATAACTATGAGTATGTTAGTTTCAAGACTCACTTGGATGAATGTGGACTTTGAGATTTAAAATCAAGACTTTTACTCAGTCAACACCTAAAATTATCGACACATCTATTATTATTTTTTACAAAATTCAATATAATCACACCATCACTCTATTATAATTTAAATCTTGTAATTCCAGAGTCGTGATTTTTCCCGCACGAGTCACACCACATCTATAATTAAATTCCAAAACAAATATACCCAAAACTAATAAAAATAAAATAATGATATTCATAAAAAGCACGTATGAGACAAATTTGATAAACATCCCAATAAAATAAGTGAGAGTCAAAATTAATGTAATACTATACTATATAATTAATTAGTAATGACGAAATTAATAGTCATTAATTACCAAATACTCAAACCATTACAATTGTGTTCATCCCTGTAAGATTGAACCAGAGATCGCGATGAAGAAGGAGGAGAAAGTTGGTTTTATTTCATTCAACAAAGTGGTTACATTCTGGGTAGGTTCTGGGCTAATCTCGGGTTATATACCCCGGCCCAGCCTCAACGAATTAAAGTCGCGAATGCGACTTCAGTTACAAATATATTTTTACAAACAAAGCGAAACACACAAAATACTACATACACCCACATATACACACATACCTTGTTCGTGACATTACCTCCTCCTCAATCAAGTGCCTGTCCTCAAGCAAAGATAGCTGGGAACTTACCAGAGAAGGTGGAGTAATCCTCCCAAGTCGCCTCAGAATCTGGAAGATGAGCCCAACGAACCATGACTTCCGCCGCTGCTGAATTCCCACGCTTCACCATCATACGAGCCAGAACCTTTACCGGAACAAGGAGGACACGTCCATCTTGGTCAAATTCAGGTAATTGCGAATAAACTCCTTCATTCTGTCCAACTCTTCGTTTGAGTAGTGATACAAGAAATGTAGAGTGGATTTTAGCTGATGGTGGTAGAGCTAGAGTATAGGCAACCTGACCAACTCGTTTGATAACCTGAAACGGGCCTGCATATTTAGGACTTAATTTCCATACGTCACTCTTATGTATAGTGAGCTGGCGGTAGGGCTTCAATTTAAGGTAAACCCAATCTCCAACGGCAAAATTACGTTCACTCCTATTCCTGTTGGCATAAGAGACCATTTTGTCTCAAGCTCCCTGTAGCAGCCCCTTTAATTGAGTAATCATGTGTTGTTTCTCAGCAATAGATTCTTCAACGCCTAATACCGAGCTTTGCAAATATGGTCCTAGGGAAAAGACCTGAGGCTTGTACCCATACAAAGCCTCAAATGGGGACCTGTTAATACTTGTATGAAAATTAGTATTGTACCAAAATTCTGCCATAGGAATCCACTTTGCCCAAAGATTAGGGCTGTGCCCACACATACACCGAAGATAGCCCTCCAAACACTGATTAACTCTCTCAGTTTGACCATCGGTTTGAGGATGGTAAGCTGTACTCAAAATCTGCTAAACCCCAATCAATTTGAAGAGTTGCTGCCAGAAATGACTTGTAAAAATTTTGTCGCTGTCTGATACAATCGTGGAAGGAAGACCATGTAATTTGTAGATAGTGGAGAGGAAAAGTTCAGTCAAGTGTGAAGCTGTATAAGGATGAGTGATAGGGATAAAGTGGCCATACTTAGTGAATCTATCCACAATCACCCATATAGTGTCAAACCCTTGAGATTTAGGGAGTTGCTCAATGAAATCCATAGTGATATCCTTCCAAGCATGATCAGGAACAGGTAAAGGCTGTAGTAGACCAGGTGACTTCACAAGTTCATGCTTGCATAATTGGCAGGTATGACACTGTGACACACATAGATGTACATCCTTCTTTAGGGTAGGCCACCAAAAATTAGCTTTTAGTTTCTGTAAGGTAACAGCCTCCCCAGATTTATGTAACCTGTTGGTCCCGAAACGAGTAAGATCAGTGTTTGGGGGGGAATACACTGATGTCAGATTTTTCTGAAAGACTCAGAAAAATGCTCTTACACTCTCAGTCAGGATTTCCTGAATTACTCAGTATGCTGAAGGCCCACAGGGACAGCAGGGACAGTTCAGTAACGAGTCAGATAAGCTGAGTGTGAGTAATGTGCTCGGAAGCTCAGTAGAGATAACAAACCTACTGACTGCTTGGAAGCGAGTCAGTTGGACTACTATCTCAGTGAGCTAGAGTACGTGCGGAAGGTGAGCCCTTAGATTCTACTCGTTTTAGTTTCTGAAAACATTTTATCTGAACTTGCTTAGTAAACTGGTGGTTAGGACTGAGTGCACCGTATTAAGATTCAGGATGATTGAGTCAGTCCTGAGGATAAAACAATGCAGAATGTTCAGTTTATTATGATGACAGTTATGATCCTGAACAAAACAGTAAATCAGCACACAAGGGTCTTTTTAACGTGGTTCGGAGATAACCAACTCCTACGTCCACGATCTGATTTAACAGGAAGTTATCCTCAAAACCCTGAGGATAGGTGCTTGGTTTTACGTGCCAAGGGACACGAGTAGCCAACTTCCTCTCTTAGGAACTGACCCCTGGGCGTTTTACAAGTCTCAGTCCTTCTAACCAACCAATCTCACACCCTGAGTGGTTTGGTATTCTGGTTTCCAACTGAGATAGCTCTAGCAATACAAAACAATGCTAAATATTAGAGCTATCGATCTAAGCAAATACAGAGTGAATCCTACTACAACACTAGGGAAATTTAATTACAGAGTGTTGCTTTTAGTATGCTTTGAGAGCTTGGATTCTTGAGAGTTTTCTCTTGGAAATTTCCCGTTAACCTTGAATGGGTGCAAGACTCTCCATATTTATAGGCAAGATTCAAAATAGATCCGTTGGAGGAGATCTAATCAAATCTTTCCTATTTTGGGGTGGTTGCCGGCTAGAAATACTGTTTAACCTAACCGCCATGCTTATTCTAGCAAGACTGTCCCATCGCCTGCAACTTTGAGACGCATTAAATGCCGCATTAAATGCTGCGCAGACTCCGTACACACGTGTCGAAAGATCATTGGCTCTCCGTTCTAACGACTAGTTGACTTTCAGACATTTGTCTTTCCTTGTACATTCAATACTCTGAGTCTCTTGTTAATAACTCAGTCTGAATGTTTGTCTTCATTGGAGTCTTACTGACATTCTCTTTGTCTCTTGTCCCATAGCATAAATAACCTTTTTGTCTTGGTCTTACATGGTTCAGGTGATCTGAACTATTTCCCGAGTCAGGTCTCATGTGTCTTCAGCACAGCCTGATAGATTATTCAGCTAAGTATGTGTAACCTTTCTGCTTTGGACTTATATGGTTCAGATAAACTGAACCAAGGCCTAAGTCAGGTCTTAAGTGCATTCAGCACAGCCTGATAGCTTACACTTACTCTTCACTGACTAAGATCTGTCATGAGTATGCTTAGTGTACTCAGTAGAAACATCAGTCAATGATACTTCAGGATTGACTTCAGGACGGAACATCAGGCTTCGATCTTCAGCTTCAGACCCAGGCAATCTTCAGCAAGACTGACTGACTCCTTCAGGATGAATTATACTTCAGACTTCAGTAAATTGGGTCGACTCCAATATTCTTCAGTCTTTAGCAAGTTCCTCATGTACTGAATTTCTAACCTAACTATCCTGAACTATTTTATCCTGAACATCTGTACTTAGGCAGATTCATCAGGGGTTTTGGGATCTAATCAAAATACTCAGATTGTCCCAACATACCCACTGAACTAAGGCCCTTCTGAGTTGACCCATCTCTCCCACATAAATTTTCCCTTTGAATTTCACCAAACCCCTTGAATACTGATAGTAGGACACATTGTAAGGAGTAGATAGAGACTCAGTAATCACTTGTGCTACTAGAACATCCCCTCATAACTATCTTGTATTTCTTCCACCCAAGCAGGTTTAACCACTGAAATTGCTGCAGAAATAGATATCTCAACCTCCCTCCTAGATAGTGCATCAGCCACTATATTCTCTTTTCCACTTCTGTACTCAATGACATAATCAAATCCCAGCAACTTAGTGAGATACTTGTGCTGTAAAGGGGTCGAAATTTTCTGCTCCAGCAAATATTTGAGACTATGTTGATCTGTCCTTATCACAAATTGTGAATGCAATAGGTAGCTTCTCCATTTCTCAATAGCAAGAATAATGGCTAAGAATTCCTTCTCATATATAGACAGTCCCAAATTCTTTATCCCCAAAGCCTTACTTATAAAGGTCAATGGCTGCTTGTTTTGAATTAGGACATCACCAATCCCATAATAACAAGCATCAGTCTCTACAATGAAAGGTTTAGAAAAATCAGGCAGCTGTAATATTGGTGCCTTGAATCATAGCTGTTTTAAGGTTATTAAAGGCAAGATTAGTAGAGTCATCCCACTTGAATTGTCCCTTCTTAGTTAAGAAAGTCAAAGGCCTGGCCACAACACCATAGTGCCTAATGAACTTTCTGTAGTAACCAGTTAACCCAAGGAACCCCCTCAATGCTTTGACATTTGTGAGTTGAGGCCAATCTCTAATCACATTAAGTTTCTCTGGATCAGCACTTATGCCTTTATCTGAAATTATATGCCCCAAGTATTCCACTTGATTAGTTCCAAACACACATTTGGAAGCTTTGGCCTTGAGATCATTATCCTGTAATGTTTGAAATACCACCCTTAGATGAGCTTTATGGTCCTCTAGGCATGAGATGTAGACTAGGATGTCATCAAAGAAAACCAGTACATATTCTCTGAGATAGGGAGCAAACACCTTGTTCATTATAGCTTGAAAAGTAGCTGGAGCATTAGTTAAGCCAAAAGGCATAACTACAAACTCATATGATCCTGTAGATGTAGCAAAAGCTGTTTTTGATATATCATCCGGATGCACCCTAATCTGGTGATAACCGGCTCTAAGATCTATTTTTGAAAAGATCTTAGCATTCCCCAATTCATCCATCAATTCATCAATTAGAGGAATAGGATAACTGTCCTTAACAGTTATAGAATTCAGCTTCCTATAGTCTACAAAAATCTCCAACTCCCATCCTTCTTTTTTACTAGCAAAACTGGAGAAGAATAGGGCCCATTACTTGGCCTGATCACTCCTGTTAGTAGCATTTCCTTGACCATCTTCTCAATTTCTTGCCTCTGTAGTAGTGGATATCTATAAGGTTGTTGTTTAATAGGTCCTGCTCCAGCTTTGAGAGGAATTTTGTGATCCATCTCTCTTTGGGAAAGTAGGGATGTAGGTACTTGAAATATATTATGAAACTCCAAAACCAAATCCTCCAACTGAGGTTTAATAGTGCACTTCTCCAACTCAGAATTTCCAGAAATAATGCAGATATATCCATGTTTTTCACACTGCCCTTTTCTCACCATCCTTGTCAATTGTTTTCCGGAAATGCTGTGAATTTGCATATCATCTCCATACCCCTGAAGTACAACCGTTTTCCCATGCAGTTGGAATTCAGCCTTATGCTTCCTGAAATCTAGGGTTATAGGTCCTAATTGATTAAGTAAATCAACTCCAATGACCATATCACAACCCCCAAATTCAAAAGTCTCACTGGTGCACTAAACTTGCAGCCACCCATTTCCCACTCCAATTTAGGACACCTTGAGTTGCATTCTTCTTTATTTCCATTTGCAACCGTAACCATAAGTGGTGTGGTGAACTCAATAGTACAGCCCAATCTTTTAGCCACTCTTGGATCAATAAAACTGTGGGTACTTCCTGAATCTATCAGTATAGATACAGTTTGATTTCCCACCTTTCCAGGCACTTTGATAGTATCTGGATTTTGCAACCCTGATAATGCATGCACCGATACTATGGGGTCAAAATCCTCTGGATTCTCAGCCTCTAACACCAACTCTTCACTCCCATAATTTTCATCCTCAACTAGAATTACGTATGTCTTTTTACATTTATGCCCAATGTGATATACCTCATCACAATTGAAGCATAGATTATTCTTTCTTCTTTCCTCCATCTCAGCAGGTGTTAACCTTTTAGGTGGAGGTATCTTGTCCATTGCCTTGCTCTTGTTTTGGGAATAAACATTCTCGACTCTTTCCTTAGTTTTATCAGGCCATTTGTGCTTATAAGGTGTCTTCATTTCTTTATCCCTTACTTACATCATATGCTCTTGTTTATGAGCTAATTGAATAGCTGCCACCAGCCTTTGTGGAGCCATAATTTGCAACATATCTCCAATTTCCTCCTTAAGCCCACTGATAAAACTTTTAATGAAATAATGTTCAAAGAGATATGGCTCATTCCTCATCATAAATGTCTTGAGTTCTTCAAACTCCTTGACATATTCTCTCACTGATCCAACTTGCTTGAGCTTATTAAATTTCCCAATCAAGTTATCATCAGCTGCATTTGTGAACCTCTCCAACACCATTTCTGCAAGTTCATCCCAAGACAGATCTTCTAAACCATCAACATAATCCAAGTACCAATTATCAGCCTCATCCTCCATGTTTAGTGCAGCTAGCATGATCTTATCCCCATCCTCCATTGGATTAAACTTGAAATATTTGTAACATTTCTTCAACCATGCCCTAGGGTTATGACCCTTGAACACTGGAAAATCAATCCTAGGCTTCCTAAAGTTTCCATTGCCACTGTTATACTTGGTATTTTCAGTGTGATAGTTAAGCCTAGGTGAATTATGAGCGTTTAAGTTTCCTTCATAATATGGATCACCATAGTGATCAGGTTCAAGTCTGCTAAATGAATTATACCTTGAACCTCTAGGAGAGTAATCTCCTCGCTGAGTCATATGAGGATGAGCTTGCTTCCTTGGTCTAGCTCCGGCAGCAGGTCTGCTAAATTTAGAATCCCCTGCCCCGTTTTGAGCACCAAAGCCAACATAAGAGGCCACTCCAGGAGCACGCAAAGGAGTAGGTAAGATTCCAGCGTCGTTACGTCCATGAGAACAGCCCGCAGCTTCTCTGCAGATGTTATCTCCAACATCTAGGGGCGATTTAACATTTTCGGCACTTAAGCCATCCGCCGGAGCTTTTCCTTTTCCCATGGCAAGTGCTCCTAACTACCTCAATACCTCCTGCATTTGTTGTTTCAAATCATCTGAATCCGTTGCTTGTTTATCCAATCGTTGAACTATTTCATTCCTAATGTTGGTTTGCTCTTGTCGCAATTCTTCAATTCGTTGATCTAGCGAGCCAACATGATATTCCAATGAACTGATACAGTCTGAGTTACTGACCATACTTGTTTCAATTGCGCAGCTGAAGAGAGGATCGATGGCTCTGATACCACTGTTAGATTGAACCAGAGATCGCGAAGATCGCGATGAAGAAGGAGGAGAAAGTTGGTTTTATTTCATTCAACAAAGTGGTTACATTCTGGGTAGGTTCTGGGCTAATCTCGGGTTATATACCCCGGCCCAGCCTCAATGAATTAAAGTCGCGAATGCGACTTCAGTTACAAATACGTTTTTACAAACAAAGCGAAACACACAAAATACTACATACACCCACATATACACACGTACCTTGTTCGTAACAATCCCAAACAAAATAGCACAAAAATCAATAAAATAGTTGTTTACTAATATATGCGGTTAGGTTTTACCTTTTTTTTTTTTTTGTTATTTTTGGTAAATTCGAAAAAAAAAAATACCCCTCTTTAAAAGGAGTTGATATTCAAAATCGTATAAACAAGAATTGTCATCTTCTCAACACGAGACCTCTATTATAATCAAAACGCAATTTTTTTAAATGGTAAGTTTTACCTCTCATAATATTTTGCAATTTTTGGTAAATTTGAAAAAAAGAAAAAAAAAAACTCCTACATTAGAACAAATCAACTATCAAAATAATTGTCATATTCTCAACACATACTATCTCTATATAAGGTGGATTTATTTTTTCTCTTGTTGCAACATAAACACTACAAATCACATCAAATTAGAGAATGGATCTCAAGAGTTTATACACTTTTCTTCTATTATCACCATTTTTGTTTTGTGGGGTCGATGGTGTTATCAGGAGTATAGTCGTTCAATTGGTGAACAAACTGCCTGAACATACAGAGTCGTTAGTTTACCACTGCTACGCTAAATTGAAGGGCACTGCCCGGGATTTTGGGACCCACGACATGGACTTTGGCCACATTTTTCTTTGGAGGTTCGATTCCGACGATGCTAAGCCACTCGTTTACCAGTGCGATCTAAGTTGGAGGGGGAAAAGAGACAAAATCAACGCCTTCATTTCGAGTTGGAGGGATCGCCACATTTTTAACTATATCATCAAGGAGGATGGCATCTATGCCAACTATGATACTGATAATATCGAGGCTGGTTTGACCAAAATTGTCAATTGGTGATCCTATAAATGGAAATATATTTATTTTTTGTTTGGAATTATGTTTTTTATACAAGTGTATGTTCAATAATTATAATTAAATATACTGGAGTTTTTTTTTTTTTTGTTGCGTACCGCTTAAAGCCCTGTTTTCAACCTCCTCTTTGACAGTAATAAGTATTTTTTTTTAAGTTGGTGTGACTCAACTTTTAAAGTATAGAAGCACTTCTAATATTATAATTGCGACCGCAAACACACCCTAAATCATTGATAGGAAAAACAGAATAGATCTCTTATGAATTCTTTTGCGTTATATGAATTACTATTTTTTTTAAAAAAATCGATTTTTAATAAAATAAAATGTAAACTCATGATTGGATTTGGAGGAAATCATATTTGTGTGTGTGCGTGTTGTTTTTTTTTCCAGTGATTAATAAGGAGTTTCAACCTATCTATTCACTTATTTTGACTGCTCAATGCAATTTTTAACCATGCAAAATGTCAGAATTGTTAATTAAACCGCGCACAAAATATTATATGTCTTCAATAAAATATAATGTAAAAATACAATTCAAATTCCTATGTATGTAAACTATCATTTTTAATGCACAATTATTCTATGTTTTGCTTGTATTTTTTAAGGGTAGGTATTGTGTAAATATAGTTCATGATAAGTTTATCATGAAATTATTTTAATATATTAAATATTTGATTAAGTGTATCAAAATATTTATCAGGTGTTTCAAAAGTTGAAGTCAATATAAAGATTTTAATGACCTCAACTCTTGATACAGAGTTATACACTTGTGAGATTTTTTATACATCTGGTTAAATGTTTGATCATTTAAAACTTGTTGATGATAAACTTATCATGAGTCATTTTCATACAATACTTTGTATTTTTTAAATAATATTAATTATTTTATTAAAATGTATTAATTTAATAGTACTAATTATTTTACTATAAATTATAATTGTGACACTTGCATTATAAAATTATTTTATATAACATTAACAGGTTAAAAAATACTTATAATTTACCTTTTCAAATAGAAGATTAATTATGCCCTGCAATATCCCGTCCATGTTCAAAATAGTGACTGTATAAAAGTGTTCTAATTATAGGATTAATTCTTTAATACATAAATATTAATTAATTATAAAATAATTTTATACTATAATTAATTCACACAAGACCAATTTTAATTAAAATAAAGTAATGTCAGAATTCGTTTCATTTACGTACCTATGGTTTGAAGAGAGACCCAACCTTTTTGTGCATTCAAAGTATAGGATACCTTGACACTATATACATATAAAGTGCATTCAAAATATTAGGGTACATTGAAATATTATACTCCCTCCGTCTCAAATAGATGATATATAAAATAATATTATTAAAATAATGAGATCAGTTGCATTAATTGTAAAAGTAATGACATTTTGTATAAATATGTGAATATTGTAGGGGATAAAATTAAAGTAATAGTTTTTATTTATAGAGTGTAAAAACAATTGTGAAACAGAAAAAAAAAAGAAAAGTGTGAAAACAATTATGGAACGGGAGAAGTATACATTATTATCAAGTAAGTCTAGTATATAAATTAATTTGACGCAATTCAAAATGGTGTTACATAACTATTTTTATTAGGTAATATTAGTATTAAATTAGTATTTTTAATAAAAATAAATACTCTTAAAATATATGTACACTCAGAATTTATAAATAAATTTTATTGTAAAATTGATTGATATATAATATATTGTCATATTCATGATTAACCGCATATAATCAATTATTTAGTAAAAAATTTCAATTAAGTATGATTTTTTTTTTTACCTTCCTCTATATTAAATTTCAGATTCAATTGAGCTTGTGTAAGAAATCAATTGACCTTTAAATTAACAATTATTTATATATATATATATATATATATATATATATATTAAAAAATGAGAAAAAAGAAATTTGATTACTTTATTTATTATTCAGAGTCAAAATTAAATTGTGAGAAAACTAAGGCTTTAAAAAAAAAATTGAAATGTACTCTTATTAAATTAGTGTCCTTACACTTAGAAAAAAAAGAAAGAAAGGCTGTAACGAATTAGATTCGAGCTACATTTTTTTTCTAGAAAAGTATATAAAGAAGCTGCTGTATACTCCCTTCATCATTGAAAGTATGCTTTTTTTTTTATTCGTCAATACATAAAAGTACGCACTCCCTTCTCATGAAAATTATCATTTTATTATTATTATCATAAATAATTATTTTATTCATAAATAAATCCTACATAAAACATTGAGAATACCCTTACCAATCTATTCTTTTAAGTTTTTGTCCCCAGCACAAGTTGGATACTTTTACCGGATGGAGTATAAATTTATTTAAAATGCATGAGTTGTTTTCACTAAAAGGTACATAACAGTAAAAATAGTTTATATTGAAGGATATGCGTTGTTTTACTAAAAAATACTCCCTCAGTCCCGAGTCTTTTTCCAAAAGATCTGGGCACACGGATTAAGAAAATAGCAGAGTATGTGAGTGTAAATTATTTCTTTTTTAAGGTAAAAAAAAGAGTTTGGACGTCTCAAAATGGATAAAGGGAAAAAAAGAGTTGGAACGGAGGTTGTATAAGTTATTTCACAAATAAATATGAGTTATTCTACCAAAAAATACTTCACCTTAGTTTCACTATTATAAACAAATTTCACATTATAATACTTCTTCTGTCTTAAGTTTATAATTATTATTTTATAAAAAAGAATACTACCATACACTACAAAAAATGCATTGATTAGCGATCGCCTCTAAAAAGCGGACATTAATATTTTGCAACCACATTTTTCGCGTCCAATCAAATCAATCGCTAACTCATTTTAGCACCACCTGACGATCGCTAATTTCATCGCTAAAATGCGCTTTTTTTATAGTGCGTATTAAAATGCATTAGTAAAACTAGATTGAAACACCTTTGATCATTATTCTCTGCAACTGTAGATTCACCTACTGCAAACTCATCAAGTCTTGTTGTTGGTGTATCTACCTCTGTTAGAATATTCTCATAGACTAGGTCTTCGACATTCTCTATAGGTGGTAACTCAACTATCACAGTGCCAAAGCCTTTGTTGGTCAATTCCACAGGGATTTTGATTTCAACATATAGTTGTTGACTTGTGACTGTAGAGTTGTCCTCTTTAGAGTCTTCAGCTATATCTTCATTGGGGCTGTGTTGTTCATCAAAAACAACATGGTGTGATTCTTCTACAAGTATTGATCTCTTGTTATATACTCTGAATGTTTTGCTTACATTAGAATATCCTAGGAAGATACCTTCATCTGACTTAGAATAGAAAATCTTGAGGTGTTCTTTCTCATTATTCAATACGTAGCATTTACATCCAAATACGTGTAGATAAGAGATGTTTGGAGTTCTTCCTTTCCATAACTCATATGGAGTCTTCTTATGATCTTTCACTATCAAGCATCTATTCTGGGTATAGCATGTTGTGCTTGTTGCTTCTACCCAAAATCTCTTAGGTAGATTTGCTTCAACTAACATTGTTCTGGCTGCTTCCTTGAGTGTTCTATTCTTTCTTTCTGCAACACCATTCTGTTGTGGGGTTCTAGCTGCAGAATACTCATGCATAATGCCATATAATGAGCAATACTCCTCAATAACTTGATTTGTAAATTATGTTCCTCTGTCTGATCTGATCTTCACAATCTTCAAGTTCTTTTCAATCTGAATCCTCCTCATTAACTCTGGTAGTCTTTGTAGAGTCTCACTCTTCTTTCTTAGAAACACAGTCCAAGAAAATCTTGAGTAATCATCTATCACAACTAGAGTGTATTTCTTTCCACCAATGCTTACTGGTTCTATAGGTCCAAATAAATCCATGTGTAATAATTCAAGTACTCTTAATGTGCTTGAGTGTGTCTTGCTCTTGAAAGTATTCTTGATTTGTTTTCCTTTAACACAATCATATAGATGTTCCTTCCTGAACTTTGTGCTTGGCAGACCTCTTACAAGTCTGTTGTTCACAAGTTCATTCATGGTTTTAAAATTTATGTGTTCATTCTTTTGTGCCATAACCAACTAGCTTCATTGGAACTATTAGCAAGAAAATAGGTAGTTTCAGTTGTAGAGTCTCACTCTACAATGTAAACATTCCCTTTTCTAGTTCCTGTCAGTTTTGTGGTTTAGAATTCAATATCTTTGACTATTCAAGTATCATGTGTAAAGTCTACAGTGTAACCTTTGTCACAGAATTGACTTACACTTAGCAAGTTATACTTTAAACCTTCTACCAGATAAACATCATTTATCTGAACTTTCCCTTTAAACAAACTTCCTGATCCTTTAGCTGTTCCAATGGCATTATCATCAAAAACAACTTTAGGACATTTGTGTTCTTTCACATCTTGTAACAAACTTCTATCTCTAGTCATGTGTTTTGCACAACCACTGTCTATGTACCAAATCTCTCTTTTGGTGGTTGTATTTTGTCCCTGCAAAATAAAGTGAGTTATTTAGGAATCCAAAGATTTGGATCTCCTTCAGTGGTACTCTTTGCAATCCAAGCCTTTTTGGGAGCTATAGATTTTCTACAGTTCTTGCTTGATCATCCTTTTTTATTGTTTGTAGAGGGAGAAAAATTAGACACATTTTCATTCCAGAATCTATCAAAATTGAGTCTTCTATCAATCTTGAGTTTGTTGAAGATTTCATCTTATGACTGCATAGTTGACACAGACTGTGCAGTTGATTTTAGAGTCATATCTTGAAACATGTTGGTAACTTCATCCTCAGTAGCATTCATGATTTCTTTGATCTTCAATTGTCTTTTTGGTGACAATTCCTTGAATGATTTCAAGAGTTGTGAGTCTTCTGGCTGTAGGGTTGAGTTTACAGTTTCTTCAGGTGTTAATGTAGAACCTTTGGTAAACTTTCTCTGAGGTTTTCCTTTTGTTATAGAACTTTGCATGTGATTCATCCAATCACAGGGATTATCCCTTAGACCAGTTAAATCACAAGTGTGTCTTTGCTCAGACATCATTTTCCTTAGTTGTTTGGATGATTTTCCAAAACAATCTAATTTCTTCAAGAGATTAGCATTTCTTTCTTCAAGATCAGCTATTCTTATTTCTTGTGATCTGATGGTTTCTTGTAGTTATGCACAGTCTGCAGCTTTACAACTTGCCTCATTGAAAAGTTCTTCATTGTCATTTTGCAAACAACTGTAACTTTCTTTGAGTCTTTACAGAAACAACAGCTATTTCTCAACATCTTCTCCTCTAGCCAATAGGGCTTTGACATGTTCTCTTCCAATGTAATTGTCTCTTTTAAGATCTTCATTCTCCTCTTGAAGTCTTTGGATTGCATCAAGCATGTCACTGGGAGAATCCTTTTCTATTATGTGACTAGAACTACATAACCAGAACTACCAACAATCATATAACAACCCGATCTATCAAGACAAACAACCACCAAGGGGTAGATTTGAATAGGAAATACCGATCAGGCACTTTTTGAAGCCCAGAATGAATGTGTATTATAATGGTATAGCTAGTCCAGAGGTGTAGGCACAGAGTACGATATCAATCCAGGGATGATCGGTCTCCTCATGAAGAGATAATTTGAAGGGAAGAAGGATGACAGTGAGGATCTCCATGCTCATCTGATTTGGTTTCAGGAGTTGGCAGAACAAGTTCAAGAAGAATGGAGTGTCTGAAGAAGCCAAGAGATTGTGTATGTTCTCATTTACTCTTGTGGGGAATGTCAAGCTCTAGTTGAGTATCATGTGTCAACCAGTGAGTATTAGGACATGGAATCAAGTGGCCACTGAATTTCTAAAAAAGTTTTATCCTCCTGCAAAGACTCTCAAGATCAGGAATGACATCAGTGGGTTTAGACAGAAGAGCAATGAAGGTATTAAAGAGGCTTGGGAACGATTCCCACTTTTACTTGTCTCATGTCCACAACATGGTTTCAAAGAGGACCAGACTTTGATGTACTTTTTCAATGGGCTGAATGGACAAGATAGGATGAATTTGAATGCATGTGCGGGAGGAACTTTCATTAACATTCCTCCAGGGAATGCATATCGCATTCTAGAGGGTATTGCTAAGAGTTATACTACTTTTGATGAACCAAGAAGTCATGTTGCCAGTGGTGGAGAAAGGAGAGAGTTCATCTCAAGTCATTTTGAAGTTGATGGGAAAGTGGAATCTCTGACTATTCAATTAGCTAAGGTAGAATCATGACAAGGATCTGGTTTTAGAGAGCAAGGGCCTGTAGGGAATTTGAATGATGTGGAGGATGTACAGCATATGAGCAGACCTCATTATCAAGGAAGTCAACAGCAGAATTATCCGGGTGGTTAAAATCAGGGAGGGAATCGGTACCGGCACAATAATTATAATAACCAGCAGAATAGGTACCAAGGGAACATTACCAGCCAGTTCCTAAAAGACATGAAATTTTTTCTTATGCAAATCTGACTACTGCCTTAATTCCTCCACCTGCATTGATCATGGGGCAATGATACCCAATGGAAAGCCCTCTATTGAAGATATTGTTGTTTTCCTTATGAAGAAGATGAATGATCGAGATGAGAAGTGGAAAATTACGGTCCAACAATTGCAACAAAGTCACAAGCATTTGGAGCAAAGTCACAAGAATTTAGAGCAACAAATGCAACAAAATCACAAGAACTTGGAGCATCAAATGGGGCAGCTGACTACCTCTGTAGCTCAATTGCAAATGTAGAGCAAAGGAAAGTATACATCCACCACTAAGGTAAATCTTAGGGAACAATTGAAAGCAATAAAACCGAGGAGTAGAACTCAGTATGAAGGACCTTCACAGGAGGGTGAAAGTGAGAAAGATGATTTTAATGATGAGGACTCTGATGGTTCACACAAAAAAGAGGTATAAGAGTTTGGGAAGAAAGATGAACCAAAAGAGAAGAAGAAAGAAGAGCCTCCATTCATTCAAAAATGGAAGATTGCTAAAGAGAAAAGAGAAAAATGGGTTCTGGGAGATTGTGATAAGTTTGATGTACCCAAGACTTTGATTCCACCACCTTTTCCTCAGAGGTTCCTTAGGGTAAAGTTGCAACAGAAGTTTGAAAAGTTTTTGGAGATCTTCAACAAAATCCATATCAATATACCTTTCTTTGAAGCCTTAGAGCAAATGCCCTATTACATGAAGTTCCTCAAAGACGCTATGGCAACGAGAAAGAAGAAACTGAGTAGTGAAGTGGTGAATTTGGTAGAAGAGTGTAGTGCAATCATCTAGAGGAGTTGCCTAAGAAATTGGAAGATCTGGGGACTTTTGCTCTTCCATGTGAGATTGGGACTAGCGAAGTAATGATGGTTTCTGTGATTTAGGGGCCAACATCAACTTGATGTCGTATTAGATATACAAGAGACTCAATATTGGTGAGATCAAGCCTATCAAGATGACTCTGCAGTTAGCTGATAGAACCACCGCAAAGCCATCTGGGATCGTGTGAACGATTTTATCTATCCAGTTGACTTTGTCGTTATAGATTTCTTGGAGGATGAGAAATGCCCTTTGATTTTGGGAAGACCATTTTTGGCCACTGGAGAAGCAACTATCAATAGCAAGGATGGTAAACTTAAGCTTCGATGTAATGACGATGAGGTTATTTTTTTGGTGTTTAAACCCCTCCAGAAGACTGATGAAATAAAGGATGAGCAAGGTGTCAAGCTAGTAGTGGGAGTTGATGAAGAGATGGTGGTTGAGAAGAAGTTGAAGCAGTTGTCTTCACATCTCAACTACTCATATCCTTTTATTTGATAATTGGGTATCGTCCGGCACATGACGTTAAACCTAGTGCTGAATGGGAGGCAACCCATTTCTTTGTGTGCTTTTATTTCTTTCTGATAGTTTTCTTTTAATTTGGTTTTATTAATCTTTGTTTTTCTCTAATTATTGGTATGTAGGTTTGAGACGATTACGTGAAAAGGTAAGCAAGAGAAAATGAATTGTGCTGGTTTGAAGAGGAGTTATTTGATGCATACTGAGGTACCACGAACCCAAACTTAGAGTTGCTTAGCAAATCTCTTAGCTTGGGGGAGTGATTATTTTTACTTTCTTTATGCCTAAACTGCACAGATGCACACATTTTATTCCTTTTACACTTGTTGAATTTGTGCTACCTTTGAGTTGTGGGGGATGTTCTTGAGTAAGTGTTGAGTAGGTTTAGTCTAAGTGTGAAATTTAGATGGATACTCCGGGCACAAACTTAGAATTGCCTAGCAAAGCTCTAAGTTTGGGCGAGTGTATTTTATTTGATTTGGGATTTATTGGATATTGCACTGGCGCACCTATCTCATTTTTGTTGAGGGTCTTGTTGTTGAGATATTGTGGGATAATAACTTGAGGCTTGAATATTTGTGATTGATAGTCTTTGAGATTCGGCTGAGCCTGACTGTTTGAATTGATGCTAGCATGTTTACTTGTTATGTGAAAGTTTTGCCTATTTTTTGTGCTCATACATGATTAGAAAGCCCGTGAGCTTTAGAGCTTTTTAAGACTTGCAGATATTATGGGTCTAATTTCTTTTTTGTGAGTATCATTCATGCTTGTGTATTCTAGAACTTGACATGTGTCTTGTTTGAGACTACTTCTAGTGTGAAATTTGTGAAAATGGTTTGAGACCATCTTTGTTTTGAATAGTCACTTAGCCAAATTTTTCCTACCAAATGAATTTTTCCGTAGTTAGCCACTTTGAGCCTGTTGACCTATTTTTCTTGGCAACCTACAAATTTAGCCGATTTATCATTTCTTATTGAGCCTAAATTGTCCTGATCTAGTGGAGCTTGAATGTCAAGGTGGATATTGAGGTTGAATTGTGCTTTAATGTGAATTTGGAGGATTAGTCGGTGTAGAAATGAAGGAAAAAAAAGAGAGAGAAAAGATGAGTTGTAAATGAGAAAAAATTGAGTTTAAAAAAAAAGAACTCTCTTGTGTACAATTTTTGGTTGGGGGGAATACACTGATGTCAGATTTTCCCGAAAATCTCTGGAAAATGCTCTTTCAGACTTAGTCAGGAAGCTCCTGAAATGTTCAGTTAAACTGATGGTCCTCAGGGGCAGCAGGGACGGATCAACAACGAACCAAATAGGCTAAGCCAGAGTTGTGCTCTCAGAAGCTCAATAGAGATAACAAACCTACTGACCGCTCGGAAGCTAGTCAGTTGGACTACTATCTCAGTAAGCTCAGTTTAGTGCGGAACGTGAGCCCTTAAGTCTTTACTCGTTTTAGTTCTGAAAACTTATCAGTTTGCTTAGTGAAAACGTGGTTAAGGCTGGTGTACAGTTTTACTGATCATGATGAAGAATCAATCCTGATGGTTTTCAAAACAATGCAGGTATGCTTCAGTTTAATATGAATGACAGTTATGATCCTGAGCAAATAGTAAATCAGCACACAAGGGTCTTTTTAACGTGGTTCGGAGATAACCAACTCCTACGTCCACGACCTGATTTAACAAGAAGCTATCCTCAAACCCTGAGGATAGGTACTTGGGTTTTAAGTGCCAAGGGACACGAATAGCCAACTTCCTCTCTTAGGAACTGACCCCTGGGCGTTTTACAAGTCTCAGTCCTTCCTACCAACCAACTCACAACCTGAGGGATTTGGTATTCACGTTTTCCAACTATTGTGTATTGATCCCTCTAACAAATCAGTTCTAAGGATGGGATCAATACTCTAAGCAAAATACAGAAAAGATTCCAACTACAACACTAGGGAAATTTAAAGTTTCAGAGTGTTGTTCAAGGTATGCTTTGAGTGCTTGGAATCTTGAGAGCTTTCTCTTGGAAATTTCCCGTTAACCTTGAATGGGAGCAAGGCCTTCTGTATTTATAGGGAGGTTTGAAATAGATCCGTTGGAGGAGATCTGTTTCAAACCTTCCTATTTTAGGGTAGATGCAGGTTTGGTTGTCCTTGTCTGACAAAACTCATACCTAGTATGGCAAAGATACGATCCTCTGCCTGCACTTCTGAGAAGCATTAAATGCGCTCAGTCTCCGTACATAAGTGTCACCTTCTAACTGGTCGCTTATTCAACGGCTAGTTTGTCGGCATTGACTTTACTGGTCCTCGTACATTTATAACTCTGAGTCCCTCGTTCTTTACTCAGAATAAATGTTTGTCATATGTTGGAGACTCTGACATTCTTTCTGCTTCATCAGTCTTCCATCCGCACGTGTAACCTTTGGGTCTCAGGACTTACAAGTATCAGGTTAACTGATACTAGGCCCAAGTCAGGACTTATGAACATCAGTAAGACGTTCAACCTGATCAAGGTTACTTGTGCCTTCACTGATAGAGACTTCCCTGAGCATGCTTAGTCTACTCAGTTCTGTCAGGATCAGTGGTCTCCTTCAGGATGGCTTCTAGGCAACTTCAGGACTCTTTCTAGGTTTTTCAGGTTGCAGCTTCAGGTTGACCATCTTCAGGATGATCAATACCTTCAGGGTTGGAGATGCCTCAGACTTCAGACTTCAGGGACGTCACCATCAGTCTTCAATCTTCAACACGTTCCCCATGAATTGAATACCTGTGAATAGAAAAATCTATTCTAACCTGACAATCCTGAAACTAACATCTTGATGAACTATACTTAGGCAAATTCATCAAGGGGTTTTGGGATCTAATCAAAGCACTCAAATTGTCCCAACAATGATTTGTGTTGAGCATTGAAAGGATAGAAGCAAATTGATAGGCCTTGATATGCATTGAGATCCCTTGAGATGGTGGGTTGAGTTCATTATTGTAATGCTAAGGTGTGCAAGTCAATTGGTGGAGTTTGAGATGTTGAGTTGCAAATTGATCACTTTTGACTTGTCTTTTGAGAGTGTAGAGATTTTCCCGAGAGTCTTGAATTCTCGCTCCACTATTTTATGATCACTTTTATCCAAAATTTCCCTACCCCTACCAAAGAGCCTACTAATCAACCAAAAGTAAAGTCCTCTTTGATTCATGAATTGATCACTTACTTTGTGGTGGAGAATTGAGACTATTGGCAAGCATGTCATAGTGAATTTGTGTGAATTAATTTTTTAGAGCATACATGTCCTTATACACTTTTGAGGGAAGAGTGAAACACATACTTGAGAGGATATTGTGAATTGAGCATTTGACTTGGCATTAATTTGATCATAAATTGTGAGTTTGCTAGTGAATTTTTGTTCGTAAATGTTTGATTGGATTGAGAGGACTTGATAATTGCTTGTTTTTGTCTTGAATTAATTTCTCACAATTTTCCCACTTTGGTCTTATTTTTCTTTTCCCCGAGCAAAACTTTAAGTTTGGGGGAATGATTGGTGTGAAAATTGGTCGAAATTCATGTGCTTTAATTGCCAAATTCTATAGGATTTCATGCATTTTATATCAAAAATTAATTATGCATGCTTAATCATCAAGAAAAGTATTGTTTACTATTTTGTAGGTCAATTGAAACCTTTGAAGGAGTTTATTCCTATTTTAGATGAATCAATTGAAAATAGGAGAAAGTCCACATAAGCATGGAATGGTCCACCTCTCTTATTTGACCAACAACTGTGGAAATCAGTTTTGAAGAGAAAACATGGCCCCTCTCTTCCACAGATACACTTTTCCCATTTTCTTCCCAACACCCACAGTCACTACCAATACTGGCCAACACACACCACAAGTTAGGTGGCAAAATGGGCCCGGCCCGATGGGCCGGCCCAGTTGGCCCGTCTTTCAGGCCAGGCCGGGCCCAAAAATAAGCGGCCCGAAATGAACCGGGCCTATTTGGCCCGGCCCAGTAGGCCCGCCGGGCCAACCGGGCTCGGGCCGGGCTTGGCCCGAAAAAAATATTGGCCCGTTTTTTTTTTTTTTTTTTTTTTTTTAAATTATGATGTTGCAAATTTGCAATGTATGTACCAAATCAAAAGGCTCAAAACAAAAAACTACCCAAACCCTAAATTCCTAATTATAATTTCTAACTTTTTTTTAGTTTAATTCTATTAATATTTGATTTTTAACCAAAATGAATTGAGTTTCAATAAACTAATATTTATTAATTAGAATTTTCCAAAATGAGTTTAGTTCCCCTGTTTGTTTTCAGGTTCTAAACGTGTGTGTGTTTTCATTTTTCAAGTTCATTAATAATATATATAATTAGAATCTTATTGATTAGTTTCATTAATTATATATATATATATATTCTTTGAGTGTGTGTTTCCTTATGTTTAAATTAATATTAAAAATATTTTGGGATTATAATTTAGTGTCTATCAAAATATATTTATTATTTTTACATGTTAAAAATAATAAATATAAATAATATATTTCAAATTTAATTATTAAGTAACGGGCCATTTTGGCCCGGTGGCCCGGTGGCCCGCATAGGGCCAGGCTGGGCCGATAAAAATTAGGCCCGATTGGTACCGGGTCGGGCCCGGCCCGGCCCGTAAAATACCATCAGCCCGGTGGGCCAGTGCCGGCCCGGCCCATTTGCCACCTCTAAGTCCACAACCCACTACCATGGAACACGATACCCATCACATTTCAACCTTCACAATAGTCGCACTCAATCGACCAACCATCCGCTACAAATCATCCCAACTGATTTCAGCCACAAGTAAACAACATTCAATCCTCATCCACAACAAACTGTCGCCCAAACGAAGCCACCATCCAATTTATGCCGTGAACCGTCACACCAATCTCTGAAATCAACAGCCGTGCAACCGCTGCAACATCACAGCGATGCAATCGAATTCGCACAGCTCTACGCCGGATCCCACAGCCATGCCAGAATTCCAGCACCACATGCACCCCTGCTCTTTGCTGATCCGAAACCGGCACCACTGATAATCGTCGTGCGTCGCACCACCGTTCGCTACATCTCCTGCAACTCGAACCTCAACACGCCTCTGTACTCTAGTCCGCAGTCCTCTCTTCGCGAGAAGATTTGTCACAACAATCCACCGTCGTTAATTCACCGGATTTCAATCGAAGAGCTCCACGCCGTTGTTCGTTGATTACCATTCGAAGCCACAACACTTTGAATTTCGACGAAATCTCGCTGAACGGAAATTCACAACTGCCCTGAAATCTGCCACTTCCGGTAATTAGGAATAAGATTATCAATTGGGCCTTGCTATTTTTTTCATATGCTGCCTTTTTTGCAGCCCAATTGCTAATTATTATCTCGAGCCCAATTTCACTAAAACAGACCCATTGGGCTGAAAATATGAGTGAGGCAGTAGCTAAAAAGAGGGGGAGTTTTTAATTATTTGGGAGCGGATTACAAAGAGGGAGGAGATTAGGAAACTTATTTTTTTTCGTGATTTAGAGAGAAGGCAGCCATAACTTTTATTCATATTTTTTGCAGTAGGTTTTATCATAGGAGTTTTGGGCTTACTTTTGAGACATGATTAATTGCTTTTCTTTGTGGATTTTCTCTACAACTATTTCTACATTGATATCTTTATTTTTATTTCTATAATTTTAGTTTTTAATTTTTGGCTTTAGTAATCGTTGTCTATTTTTTTTAATTTGTATTCTAGGAGTAGTTATGAACTAATTTCTTAATACTTCAAATATGTGAAATTAGGAGAAACCTTATTTAGGGTAAAATAGATGTGTTGTGAGTTCTAATTCCGTGATTTATATTTCAAGATTGTGTTTTGTTGAGTAAAAATTACATGCAATATTCTTTAAGTTTGATTGTGTGTATTTAATTTATGTCTACGACTATTGGGTGGATTGAATATCACAAGAAAAGTATGGGTGAGTATGTGGATTTTGAATCAAATCAGTGCTTAGATGTCCGACCAAGAGTCTATGTTCTTAAATTAACCGATCTTGAACATTGTTGTCTATGATAATGAGAGATGAATTAATTAGACTTAGTACTTATGTTGGAACGGAATAATTAATCCACCACCCTAGAAAATTTAATTTGTCTTGAGAACTCAAATGAGGGCTCTGGAGGGACTCAACCTGCTGGGGAGATGATAGACAACAATGTAGTCATTTTGTCTAGAAAATGATTGCTTATAATAGTGGTTGCTCTATATAAGTGAATTAAAATACATAGGACGGTTGTTGAACTACCTACGAATCGGGGGATGCCTAGTGAATCATATTCGAAGTATACATTCTCATCTTTGCACTTGCATAGTTTTAAGTTGTGTTTATTTTATTTATTTTATCTCATTGAGTGATTTTTTGAATTTAGGAAAATCACCCCCTTGCAATTTCAATTCTTATTTAGGTTTTATTTTTCTTTAATTTTAAACAATAAACAAATAATTCACTCATATATATACCTCTTGTGGGTTCAATACTACTTGTTCATATACTTGCTTATACTACACGATCTCTTCCTCTTGAGGGTGTGAATTTTGTGAATTTGCAAAATATTAGTTCAAGTCATATATACATAAAATATATATAATATATAACATATAAGTAAATAAAATTAATAAAGTAACTCATATATTTTTTAGATTTTAAATTTATATTTTGAATTTATACATACTTTAAATTTATATTTTGTATTTTAACATACTTTAAATTTATATTTTGTATTTTAAACATGTTTAAATTTTATATTTGGGATTTTAACTATTTTAAGAAAATTAATGCATCTTATATTTGGGTATTTATATTTTTTAATTGTGATTATTAAAAATTAATTAATTAATTTTTTAAAAATAAGAAAATTCGCGGGGAATGGGTAATCTCAGCTGGAACGGGTTCCCCAACGCGGCTGGTATAGGGACAACTTTTTCCCCGTGAAGTTCACGGGGTCAGGGAAGGAGATTCCCCACGACCGCGGTGACGGGAATTCCCCCCCGGTTTACTTCCCTAGCATCTACCACTACTTTTCGCCTCCAACACTTACTCTATTCCTACGCTGAAACTTGGGGTGTAAATGAGTCGAGTCAAGCCGAGTAGTGTTGAGCTCGAACTCGACTCAAAAGCAATACTCGAAGCTCGAACTCGGTCGAGCTTAATTTTTTTTAGCTCGAGCTCGTCTACTCGACAACTTTATTGTTTTAATAAAATGAAATATTAAACATATATTTAGCTCTTTTATGTCTAAAATTTAAGCTAGGGTTGACTCGAGCTCGGCAACTTTATTTATTAAAAAATTTAATGGTAAAATATAAATATTATGCGGGCTCAATTAGGCTCGCGAGTATTTACAAAATCAAACTCGAGAGCTATTAGAGTAGTTCGAGCTCGACTCGATTTGGTTCGGGTCGATTTCGATCTTTTTACAAGTCGAGCAAGAATAGATTGCGAATCAGATTGACTCATTTACACCCCTAGCTAAAACTGGAGTTATATGCGGATTTGTTAGATTGAGGCGGTATTAATTCTTTAAGTTGTTCTTTTGTTTTTCCATTATTTACTTTGACCTTTTATTTTTTTATTCTTCTACTCAGTTCGACGGAATTTTTTACTTAATATGAATTTTTATATTTGCTAAATTGAATTTACTTAATATAAAAATTATTTATTTTTATATCCCATTAATAAAAAAAATAAATTCAATTATTTTGGATATATGCATTAAATTATCATTGTAATTTAAATTTTTATTGCAATATTACGATGAATATTCCATTTTAATTTTAATGAATATATATCAATTTTTTAAAATTTAATTAAGATTTAAATAGGTGAAGAAAATTAATATTAAAGTATTAATAATTGATAAATATAGAATAATAAAAAGAAAAGAAAATTCATTAAGATATAAGAAAAATCTAATGAATTTTTTTTTTTAGCGTAAAGTAGTGCAAATTATTAAAAATCTAATATTGAGTCCGCTATAGAGTAGTACTAAAAGAGTCTTAAATAGAATTAAGTATTGGAGATGCTCTGTGGTCTGGCAATAATCACTTTTTTTTAACAAGAACAGCGAAATTAGACGCTAGACAATTAATCTTAACTTTCCTGTTTTTCGAACGAGAGAATCACACACCAACTACTTTGTGCAATTTTTTTGTAAATGCAATTTGAAAGCTGAAGGTAAATATCAGGAGGCTAACGCAACTTAGAAAGGATGACTTCTTTAAACAATATCAAATGTAGAAATATTTAGTGTTATTTGTGAGAAAAAAAATTAATCGAGTTTGCATACGTGGACCGTAAGTGTAACAAGGGTTCCTTCAAACGATACCATTTTTTGGTGTTCCAAATATAGGTTAGATATATATGACTTGTGGAATGTAAAAAGTTATCCAACAAAGCATTATAATTCTGAGTTTCTGTGTAAAAGATCCAAAAAGTGAACTAAATAAAAATACAAAAAGTGGCACAGAGAAAACGAAGCAATTTCTTACGTAAATCGTAGATTAGGCACCACTATAAACCAGACATCTGGATAAATAAGAACGAATCAGACGTTCCAAAACATGCATTTCTTGTGTCTTTGAACAAAGTCGTCTGGTAGAAATAGAAAGCAGAAACCTCGTATCGACTTGAAAAGATATGCACATTTTCTTCGAAGGGTGTCTAACATTAAGCCGCTCCATCCGAAGTCCTATGATTCTCTGGTATTATTTATTTATCCAGAAAAGAAGAGTCCCAACATATGAGAGGAATAAGTTGTGAGGTGCAACAAATATACTGTATATGGAAACTAAAGGGATTTGGAAGTGCAAAGAGCATATCCAGATATGAGAGAAGTAGAGGCTAAGGCAGTAAAGGCGAGGAAGGACATGGATATAGAAGCCGTCGCCATGTTTGGAAACTTGTCCTTCTTTCCCCAGTTGAGTTGCCAGTCTTCGATGCGAATAGTAGCAGACGAAGAGGCTGATATTAGGAGATAAGCAATCACCTGCACCATCACCACAACCGTGTCAATGATCATCTTCCGTTTCATGCATTCAATTATAGAGCCACAGAGAATTGTGAATGCGGGATATCTCATCCACAATAAACAATCACCTGTTATTAGCTGTGTTCTGTGAAGTAATCTTGGATTGTGTAAAGATATAATAAGCAGAAGATCAAATTATATACCACCTTTAATCCTGAAAAGTTTGCATACTTTCCTTTTACGTTTGTCCCACATAAATTTGAATACTTCCAAAATGGAAATATTCCTTAAAAAAGTCTTTACCCTCACAATATCCACCCCGCACCTTCTACTTGTTACACTTTTCTTAGTTTTTGTTCCCAAAAAGCACCACAAACTTTCGAGGCATGGAGGTAGTATTAGGCAAGATGAAAATCATGTGTGTATTTAGCAACCAATACAAAGTATATACACCGATTGCATTGAGAATAGAATGAAAGACAAAAGGAGTTAAACCACTTGCTACCATATATATGAAATTTAACTTAAATATGCACAAAATATAGGCACTATGACAAATGGTAAATGGATTCTCTACTATATTATCCCCTTTTGCTTTTCACAAGCCACGAAAGTACATAAAGAAACAGGGATGCTTTTCTATAAAGCACTAGTTGGAGTAAATTTATGTGCCATTCTTCGATATGTAAACGCTAATGGACAAACTGGCAAAGTGAGATAAGTAAAGAAGAGTTCTTGAAACAGATAACTCTAGATGATTCCTTTCATAGCTGCTTATCCTACGGAACAAGACCAAAAGAGGCCCACCCACAGTACCATAAAATTAAATGTTTAGGCAAGATCAAGATCGACAAGATGAGTTCAACTAATTCAGCAAGATCACGAGTACCATTCCATAGTCAGCAGCAAACAGGGAATTAATGCTCTTTATCATCACTAATTGCCAAAAAGGATTCTAGTGATTTTCTTTTTGTCCTTCACAAGTATGATCACACATTGTGGCAATTTGAATTATCAAGGATAGCATTGAAATTGACTTAGATTGCTCATTTTGAAGTAATGGATCACAGTCTCTCTCTTCTATTTTTTTTTTCATGATTTTTATGACATGACGCAGCAAGAAACAACAATAGGAAACTAATCTTTGATGTGGCCCCATGTAAATGTCATTTACAAGTAATTACAAAGAAGCAGGTGAGGAATAAGGCATTATTTTAAGCAGATATATGCATACTTAACACATATACATAGTAGCATTGAACACTTGCCTGATCAAATGCAAAGTCGAAGTAATAACGGAGTTGTTGATGACGAGCATTATACTTTCCGGCGGCCAAATTATATGATAAATCAAATGCTTGAGCTCCAGAGTACATAAATCCTATTATGTTCACAGACATACAATATCTGCCACCCAGTTTCAGATGTAAAAAGAGTGAAGATATTTTGAATCAGGGAAAACAACAACTGAGAATTTCAAACAATTATACATGAAGATTCGAGCCTTTTGGTATTGGGATTACTTCAATTCAAATAATTCAGATTAAATTGTCTAAAAGTTCCACAAAAATTACTCAACGAATTCAAAGATATGAGAGTAAATTTATACCGGAATTCTTTGTAATTATTGAATGAATCAAGAGCCCAGCCTTGATTTTTATCAGCTGCCATCACTGAAAACGATATCAAACAGAATAAGAACCCAAAAACCCTGAATCCTAATGCCGCTTTTCTCACCATCTTCTCTCTTTCAACTCTCCTCAAAATCGACAGCCTCGGCCGCCTACTTCCGCCGCCGCCGTCAACCACTTCCGGACTCGGATCAGTCTTCGCCACCGCCTGTTTAGGCTCCTTCGGTACAGCGCGGCTCACCAACGCCATAGGCTCTTCCACTACGGCGCGGCTCACCACCGCAATAGGCTCCTCCATCACAACCCTATCATCCAAAGGCTCCTTAAACACATCCTTGCGCACAACCACCGCCGGAGGCTCTGTTTCCTGGGTGTGAGACTTTTCAATTACCGGGGAATGGGGCTTATCAGTTCTCGGAGAGGACAGATGACTGTGACTGATAGTGGAATGCTCGGAAGCGAGTGAAGATCGGGGAGGTGAGTTTCCCGGCGAACCCACCGGCGGCGAGAGTGATATGTGTTCACCACTGCTGTGTTTGGAGTGAAGTGGAGACGAATAGGAGCCCGCCGGTGAGCTCATGGAGGAATCCACCGGCGACGAGAGCGAGATGTGGTCGTCCCGGTCAAGTGTAACTGATGTTGGAGGGGTAACTGAATCAGGTTCAGGTGGTGGAGGTAGTTGATTATTCTGGTTTTCCATTTTTCCAAAATTTCCAGATTTTCTTTTCCAGTTTAGGGTGTGTTTGGAACGGGTGATGGTATTTTGTACTACCGTTTTCCACTTCGCCCATTTCATTGTTGGGGCTCCGAATGAGGCGGGTTTGGGTTATAGATATACTTAAGGTGGTGCCTGGTAGAATGTTATAAAATATAAAAGATTATAATATATTTGTTAGATTAGTACTCGTTATAATAATATTATTGTTTGGTAGCCTTAGGCTGCGTTTACTTTTATGTTAAGGGATAATATGAGATAACTTAAATGAAAAAGATAACATTAGATAACCATTTGAACCAGTGTTGTTTACTTTGATGGTTTAATATTGCATAATTTACTACTTTAATGCTTTCTTCCTCAAATACAGAGAGCCAATAGCCATAGTTAATTTTTATCCGCCCAATTTGGCCGGTTTAAAAAAGTGGAATAAGACACCTTTAAACCGGGTCAAAAGGTTTACCCGAATTTTGTGACCTTCAAAGTAAACATATAATAAGGGTGTGCTATTTATTTAGCACACCTTTATTCCTGAAAGTAAACGCACCCTTAGATAAATAATTAATATTATTTATTTATTATTATTTGGTAAATGATACAAAAATTAAATATAATTTTTATAGTATTGCTTGATAAGTCACATAAATTTATTATGTCATCTTTAATTACTTTACTACCCCTGAAACCACTCACCACTCACCACTCACCTACATCAAATACGTGGGCATCTTTCCTACTTCCACACAACTCACCACAAACCCCTCAACCATCATCTTCAATTCTTCATCAATTACTCATTTTTAATCCACTCTATTTTTTTTATCGGTAAATGTTAGTTGTTAGTAGGCAGAAGTTAGTTCACCAAGTCTCCTTACACCCTAAGAATATCTCCAAGTCCACCCTTATATCTCCCTCCTAATTCGTTCCCAAAGGGAATCGAATCCAGGTCACTCACTCAAGTGAGGAGCCTGGTGGCCAGGTGAGCTAGCTTCCCTGGTTATTTTTAATCCACTCTGTTAAAAATCACTCAGCACAATTAAAACTCCATCAACAATTTTGGGGATAAAATGGAGGGCCTCTTACCTCAAAGCCCAAATTAATTCTCTTCACTGCTCACAGGCGGATAGAACAGAGGTAGTAAGCGGTGGAGTTGTTGATTTCCGGCAAGGTTGGCGAATGGCGGTGAGTGGTGACGTTGTGGCGGTGTGGATTGCTTCAGGCGGTTTTATGGTGTAGGTTGAATGCTTTGAACAATAGCGGTGGTTGGTGACAATATCAAGTTCCGGCGTGAATTGAATTTACAGATTTCGGTGAAGGGTCTGCGAGCGGACTTCGAACGGCGACGAATCGAGGTGGCTACGTTGGTGATGTGGACGACTTCTGTTAGGCGGTAAGGACAGTGATTGACGGTGCTGGTAAGAACATGGAAAACTGTAGATTCCATATAAAATTATTCGTTTCCAATCGTCGAATAAATAATGTGGAGGAGAATAGTACTTTGGCCATAATATGCTTTCTCTTTTTACCGGGTCGATGTAATAAAACCCGGGTCAATAAAAAAATTACTCCATACAAGTGTTCTAAAAGTCGCTAATCAGTCTGACCACTAGGGTCTAGCGACTAGAGCGGCTAGTCGGGATTAGTCGGAAACATATAAACGATAAATATAATTAATTATTTAATAAATTAATACTACATTACGCATAAAATAATAAAAAAAAAAGTTAACATAACCAAATTTTAATTATAAATGATAACAACAATGAAACTCAAAATGAAATAAAGTCATAATTTAAAATTCAAAAGATGACACATATTAATTTAAATTTTAAACTTTAACATATTAAAAGATAAGCATCATGATATGGGCAAAAAAACTGTGAACTCAAACTAATTTTACATAAGTCGGCGCCTAGTCGGCCATTAGTTGGCAAGTCGACTGACTAGTCGGCTTAAATTAGTCGGCGTCTAATCGGCAAGTCGACCGACTAGTCGGATCTAGACGCTGATTACTGCTCTAGACGTTTTTTTCACCGATAAAGGGGTAAAACAGATCGGTCAAGGGCAGACTAGCACCTTGTCGGCAACTAGTGGGCCGACTTGGTCGTTTTTTAGAACAATCCTCCATACTAAGCAACATTACAGCAGTAAAAAAATCCTTATTATGACCCTTACACTATCTACCAAGCATGACCTAACAATAAATGTGGGCCAGAGACAACAACGAATTGAACTCTTTATATTTCTATAAAAAAAAATAACACAAAAACTCTATATTATCTCCACTATAATTTTATTATTACGAAATGATTCACAATTTTTGCATGATTTTAAAATAGGTTCATCAATTTACACTATTTACAAATAAATTTATTTTGCACATTTATATATACTGTTAGAGTTTTAATTTTAAATTCTAATAATTTTTTATTTTATTATTTTGCCTTTATTCACATTTAACTAATTAAAATTATAACATTTCTATTTGAATTGTTTGTGTAGGAGAAAAGATTTGACTAAGTCTTGTTTTTTAAATAGGAAGTTTTTTAGATATTTTAGAAGGATTTAGAAGAAGTGGACTTGGTCATTATTCATATACTTAAGTTACACGATCAAAACATGAAAAAGTGAAGACTATTACTTGAAGTGTGAAAGTTGAAAATGTGACATGAACGTAGGATATTTTGTGAGTCTATAAAAGAACCAATGAGATGATTGAAGAAGATAGACACCCGTGATTGAAAGAGAGAAAAGTTATATTTGTTGTTTAACTGAGTTTTGATCACAACTTAGAGAAATTCATTCTTTGTTCTTCTTTTATAAATCAGTTTGTTTTAATGTCCTTCATCTAAATTTTGTTAGTTTCAAAAGACTCATTGTAATTCACATTCAAATAGTGAATACGTTTTGCCCTAAGGCATTCACAAGTTATTTCATATAACTTGTGAAAATTTATCTGCTGTTTGTTTAATTTTTTCTACTGTGTTTTATCTGACGTTGGACGTGGTGTGATCACATTACACCCCACATCCAGTATTTATCATTTTTATTTTAAGTTTTCCATAGCATTAGACTCTTTCAATTGGCATCAAGAGCTTGTACTTAATTTAGTAAGTTTTTGGTCATGGTTGTCTTGTTATGGATCACGTTAATCCTATTTTGGCTAAGCTTCCTATTTTAGATGGTTCTAATTATGCTTATTGGAAGATCCAAATGCGTTCGCACATCAAATCAATTGATGTCCATGCAAGGATATCAATTGTCAATGGTTATGTAGTTCCTAAGAGTTCACCAGATGAGGATGGCGACGTAACTCCTAAGCCTGAATCTGAATGGACATAAGAGGAAATTATGTTGTCTGGTTTCAATGAAAAGGCACTAAATGCTATCTTTACTTGGGTGGACATGCATATGTTTAAGCTTATTCAAAATTGTCCAACAGCTAAGATGCATGGGATACCCTTCAAAATCATTGTGAGGGTAATGCAAGTGTCCGAGAAATGAAGCTTCGTATGCTCATGAGTAAATTTGAACGTTTGAGAATGGAAGAAAATGATGATATTTCATCTTATTTTGAAAAATTAATTAATATCTCAAACGAATGTCAACTGCTTGGTGAGCCAATGACCAATAAACAACTTATTTCTAAAGCTCTTCGTTCTCTTCCTAGAAAATTTAATATAAAAGTTTCATCTATTGAAGAAGCGCATAATCTTGCTACCATATATCTCAACAGTTTGATGAGTATCCTTAAATTTTTTGAAAAGAATCTCTCTAATCAGAGAGAAGCTTGCAAAGACAAGAATGTGGCTTCTCAAGCTCAATCCTCGGAGGATAAAACCGATGATGAGGATGAAATTTTTGAGAAAATTAGTGAAGGAGCTGATGATGTTTTGATCACTCACAAATACAATTCAATAGTGAGAAAGTTTAACAAGGAAAATGTGCAATTCAAGTCTAAAGAGAAACAAACTAAAGTTGTTGGTCAAATGCCAAAACGAACTTTTCCTCAAAATAAAAAAGAAAATACATTGAAAAGGACTGCTTTTGATCAAAATAAATTTGATCCCAAGCAACTCGAGTCCTTCCAATGTCATGCATGTTCAGGTTGGGGCCACTACACGAATGAAAGTGCAAATACCTTGAGAAAATGTGGTAAGAATTTGTGGGTATCTCTTACAGATGATGAAGAGGATGTAGAGGGGAAAGATCAAGAATCTAGCTAAAGGATGATGTTGGCTACAGTTAATCATCCATCGTTGTTCGATTGTGATGATGTTGACCCCGATGGGATCACATCGTTGTCAATATTCAACAGGTATAACTGTTTCAGTTTTTCTAATTTAAAATATTTTCATGGGTCTATTAATGATGCAGAGTTTCAAAAGGAGGATGAAATGGACAAAGATTCAATCATCATGGAGTTGCAGGGTCTCTATAAAGCTTTACTAAAGGAATGGAAGAAACAAGCTTTGAAGGTAAAAAATATGTCCAGTGAAAATGAAGAGTAAGGAATTCCGTCACAAGGTTAGAATTACTGCTTACCAAAAAGGATGTTGAATTGTGTAAAGTACGGTCCAAACTTGATCTAGATGAGGTTACTTTTACCAAACTCAACACTGGCACTTCAAAATTAAATGAGGTACTTAACTTGGGTAAGTCTCATACATCTGGTCTTGGATTTCAAAATTCTTTAGACAAAATTTGTTCAAATATTTTTAGAAATAAGGATGAAGTTATTTTTGTTAAAGAAAAAAGTGGTGTAGCTGTTACGCCGTTGAATAAGTCTAGGAAATGAAAATATGTGTGTCATTATTGTTTTGCACCTAGACATATCAAATTTTATGTTTTAAACTTCAAATTCTTTTCAGGGAATAGATGTTTCCCTCCATGTTGCCCAACATTGACGGTAATATCTTAACCCAGAAAAAAAAATTGTCTATAAGAAAATTTAGATGCCTAAATCTGATGTAAAATGCAATGTAGTTTACACTTCCTTAGATATTAACATTGCAGGTTCTTGGTACTTTGATAGTGGGTGTTCACGTCACATGACAGGCACCAAAGAATTTTTAAAAGACTACGAATTTAGTCGTGGTGGAATTGTGACTTACGGCGGTGGCTCTAAAGGAAATATTGATAGCAAAGAAACACTGGACATTCCTGAATTTCCTTCATTAAGGATGTTTTGCATGTTGATGGACTTATGACTAATTTAATTTGCATAAGCCAACTATACGATGATGATTTGGAGGTCAAGTTTAACAAAAATTCTTGCAAAGTTTTTGATAATCATAACACTTGTGTTATGACAGGAAAAATATCAAGTGATGATTGCTACCTTGTTGGTGAACACGAGATATGCAATAAAGTGCAAGTGGATGATACAACTTTGTGACACCAAAAATTGGGACATGTTAACTATCGCAACCTAGAAAAATTGTAGATATTTGATGCGGTAAATGGACTTCCTAAACTGGATCAAATAGGCAAGGTGGTGTGTGAAGACTGTCTTAAAAGTAAACAGACTCGTGTTCCACATAATGTTGTCCAACATGACGGGCAACATTCAGGTACATGTCACACTTTCGACTGCTGAATTAGAATATGTGGCTGACGGGAGTTGTTGTTCACAATTAATTTGGCTTCAACATATGCTAGATGATTATGGTCTTAAAAGCAATACCTTGATTATGTATTGTGATAATTTAAGTGCGATTAATATATCTAAAAATCCTGTTTAACACTAACGTACAAAACACATTGATAATTGTCACCATTTTTTGAGAGATTTGGTTGAAAAACAATTGATTAAGATTGAGCATGTTGATACTCTACATCAACTTGTAGATATCTTTACAAAAGCACTGGATAATGAGAGATTCTCAAGTATGAAGAAATCTCTCGGCCTTTGCTTTGTTTGATTCTGTTGGCAGTAGAAAATGTTTCCCCTCATGTGATCACATTCTAAGCAACATTTGCATTTAACTGTAGTTTCTGATAATTTGATTGATTCATCTGCTGCATTTAAAAAATTTGTCTTATTCAATATTGTTTATATAGTTGATAAGTGTGGTAGTCTATTAACACATGTGAGATTTAAGTCTTTTTAAATTGTTCTCTTTTAACAGTCATATTGTTCTTTCTTGAATGTTTTCTTTTCCTTTGTTTAGAATCTCTAGAACTTGCTTGATTCTTTCTGAAACTGTATTGTGCACACTGACATTAAAATAATTTGGGCAATTTTTTTTATATGAGCCACTTTATCCATATTATTTTGTCACCTAACATTTTAATATCCCTAGTTGCCACTTTGAGCCTAAACTTTTTTTTTCCTCTCCAAATATTGAGCTCTATATCCAAATGTCATGTCTTTACCCAACTGTGGTCCATTTAGAGTATTGAGTAAAAAATTTGTTGGGGAAATATTGTGAGAAAAATAAAAGATAAACGTATATCTGATGGTGGTATATTGAAAGAATCCTAAGAAAAAGTATATAAAAAAAAGGGATTGAATCATTATATGAAAAGAAGTGTTGAAATGAGGTGAATGAGTATTCTGTAGACTCAAAAAATTGAAAGAAGTGGTGATTGCATTTGTTTTTGGATAAGATGTTGTCTCATATGTGAGGACACTGAAGACAACATCAAGTGCAATAAAGAGTTTCTATATTGATGCTTCATGACTTTATTTGGATCATAGTTTTTTAACTACTTTTTCAAAAAAATTCGCACCTTTAACCAAAGCCCCATTACAACCCTTTATAAGACCTTTTGATTTTTGTTAAGTGTGTGTTCTAAACTGTTGATAATTAGAAAAGATGCAAGCTTATGGAAGATCTACTCATTAGGAATTGAGTTGAGTGATACATGTATCAATCTTATACACATGAGTGTTGAGTGATATTATTCCGTGAGAGAATATCTTATCTTATTTTATATATGTTTGATTGAGAATTGTGATTATTTTTTCATGTGGTTTAAATTGTTTCAAGGAGTATTATTAGTTACTATGAGTTTTTTTTTCTTTTCCTTTCTCTCTTATTCATATTGCGTTCTTGAATATCTTTGTACATGTCTTGGGTATTACTCTAAGTCCTAATTGTTTACATTGATAGGAATTCTTTTTTGATTTTTTTTTAAAAAAAATCTCCACTTGGTTACTGTTACTCATCCCCACTTTTTCAAGTCACAATGTGTTAGGCTTTTTTTTCTTTACTCACAAGATGTTTTGTGTTCTCCACATTTTTTTTTATTAACATTTGCTTTCTTTTTATCTTATTTGTATATTATTTACAAATTAGGAGAAAAGAAATTTTTTTTTTTAAAAGAGAACGGTCCATTTCTACTTTTTATCTACCAAGCCCACTTATTTTTTTTCTCTCACCATTCGTGTGTGTGTATTTGGTTTTTACACTTGGTATTATACATTTATTTATTTTGTAGAACAGTAAAGTCCAGGTTAATTTTCAAAATTAAAAATATGTACATTGTTGGGACAATCTGAGTATTTTGATTAGATTCAAAAATCCCTGATGAATCTGCCTAAGTATAGTTGTTCAGGTTTGTCTAGTTCAGGATAGTCAGGTTAGGAATTCAGTTAAGGAGGAACACGCTGAAGACTGAAGAATATTGGAGTCGACCCAATTTACTGAAGTCTGATGTACAATCCATCCTGAAGAAGTCAGAGTCAGTCTTGCTAAAGATTGCCTGAACTGAAGCTGAAGAACGAAGCTTGATGATTCGTCCTGAAGACAATCCTGAAGTACCATTGGCTGATGTTTCTACTGAGTACACTAAGCATATTCATGACAGAACTTAGTCAGTGAAGAGTAAGTGTTAACCTATCAGGCTGTGCTGAAAGCACATAAGACCTGACTTAGGCCTTGAGTCAGTTTATCTGACTCATGTAAGTCCAAAGCGAAAAGGTTACACATACTGGGCTGAATAATCTATCAGGCTGTGCTGAAAGCACTTAAGACCTGACTTAGACCTTGGTTCAGTTTACCTGAATCATGTAAGTCCAAAGCAAAAAGGTTATTTACGCTATGGGACAAGAGACAAAGAGAATGTCAGTAAGACTCAAATGAGACAAACATTCAGACTGAGTTATGTACAAGAGACTCAGAGTATTGAAAGTACGAGGAAGGACAAATTTCTGAAAGTCAACTAGCCGTTAGAACGGAGAGCCAATGATCTTTTGACACGTGTGTACGGAGTCTGCGCAACATTTAATGCGGCATTTAATGCGTCTCAGAGTTGCAGGCGGTGGGATAAACTTGTCAGAATAAGCATGGCGATTAGGTCAAACAGTACTTCTAGCCTGCAACCACCCTAAAAAGGAAAGATTTGATTTGATCTCCTCCAACGGATCTATTTTGAATCTTGCCTATAAATATGGAGAGCCTTGCATCCATTCAAGGTAAACGGGAAATTTCCAAGCGAAAGCTCTCAAGAATCCAAGCACTCAAAGCATACTATAAGCAACACTCTGCAATTAAATTTCCCTAGTGTTGTAGTAGGATTCTCTCTGTATTTGCTTAGATCGATAGCTCTAATATTTAGCATTATTTTGTATTGTTAGAGCTATCTTAGTTGGAAACCAGAATACCAAACCACTCAGGGTGTGAGATTGGTTGGTTAGAAGGACTGGGACTTGTAAAACGCCAAGGGGTCAGTTCCTAAGAGAGGAAGTTGGCTATTCATGTCCCTTGGCACGTAAAAACCAAGTACCTATCCTCAGGGTTTTGAGGATAGCTTCCTGTTAAATCAGGTCGTGGACGTAGGAGTTGGTTATCTCCGAACCACGTTAAAAAGACCATTGTGTGCTGATTTACTGTTTTGTTCAGGATCATAACTGTCATCATTCTAAACTGAACATTTTGCATTGTTTTTATATTCAGGACTGAATCAATCACCCAGAATCTTAATACTGTGCACTCAGCCTTAACCACCAGTTTACTAAGCAACTCAGAGAAAATGTTTTCAGAAACTAAAACGCGTAGAAACTAAGGGCTCACTTTCTGCACGTACTCTAGCTCACTGAGATAGTAGTCCAACTGACTCGCTCCGAGCAGTCAGTAGGTTTGTTATCTCTACTGAGCTTCCGAGCACATTACTCACACTCAGCTTATCTGACTCGTTACTGAACTGTCCCTGCTGCCCCTGTGGACCTTCAGCATACTGAGTAATTCAGGAAATCCTGACTGAGAATGTTAGAGCATTTTTCTGAGTCTTTCAGAAAAATCTGACATCAGTGTATTCCCCCATACACTGATTGTACTCATTTTGGGACCAACAAGTGGTATAAGAGCAGTGGTTCAAAAGACCACTGACTTTGTTTACCAACAGTTTCTGAGGAGAAACTTTTAGTGGTCTACTGAACAGATCTTGTTTCTGAAAACTGCATATCATGGCATCCGCTTCAAAACTCCTCGAGGGCAATCTTCCTGAATTCTCTATTGATAATTATGACTATTGGAAATTCAGGGTACTCGCACATCTCTATTCCATTCATGATCAGATGCATTTTGTGATTGAGCAGGGTCCAATCAAATTCATGAGGAATCTTCAGACGACCTGGCCTGTTGCTGGCAATGTTCCTGTTCCAGCTGCAGGAAATGAAGAAGTGGAGAGGTCCTCGCTTAATTCTGATCAGATTAAGCAAATCGAACTGGATAATGTTGCTAAACATTATACTCCACACCGTTTCTTACGAGAATTCGGTCAGGCTCATGCACCTTAGGACTGCAAAGGAGATCTGGGATGCCTTGAGAGAGATGAGTGAGGGATCAGAAAAGATCAAGGAGAACAAGAGAGATCTTGCAATCAGGAAGTTTGAGGCCTTCCAGATGTTAGAAGGAGAGTCCATCGATCAGATGGAAGCTAAGTTCATTAAGATGATGAACAAGCTAGCAACCCTTGGGAAGGAGTTTCCCAAGAGGGAGATGTCTTCTAAAATCCTGAATTGTCTCCCTGAAAGATGGGACACAGGAGTGATCTTGTCGAAGAACACTCAGGATCTTACCAACATTACTCACTCTCACCTATTCTCAGAGTTAAAGGCTCTGGAATTCGACCTCGATTAGAGGAAGAAGAAGGGTGTTGTCAGTGAGGAAGTTAGTGAGGAGAAGACTCCTGAAAAGGAAAAGAGCGTGGCTCTTAAAGCTACTCCTGAGCCTGAGGCTGGATCTGGTTCTAAGTCTCTGAAAGACATGAACAAAGATGAGCTAGCCTTGGAATACAACCTGATGGCGCGGCATTTTGAGAAACTGAACTCTCGATTCGGAAGGTATAAGAAATTTTATACTGACAGCCGTGATCGCAGGTACTCCAGCCCCAGGAGATCGAGCCCCCGAAGAGAAGAAAGGAGGGGTTCAGATTCCAAGAGAGATCGCAATGAGCCTGAGCGGCGCAGAGATGAGATGAGAAGAGATGATGAGCCCAGAAGATCCAGCTCCAAACCTGAACGATCATCAGGGAGCAGGAGGGAGTCATCAGACAAAAGGTACACTGACAAGAAGTTTGCTTCTGATGTAGATCAGTGCTACCATTGCAAGAAGACCTGACTATCAGTATGATTGTCCGGAGCTCAGTGCTCGTGAGCGAGAGGATCGGAGAGCCAAGAGAGAGCTCAGGGCATCAGACAGGAGAGCTTTGCTTGCTGAGGATTCTTCATATTCAGACGGCCCAGGACGCCGATCCCCTGAACTCTTCTCCGATGAGGAGTATGATGACCTCTGCCTGATGGCAGATGATGAGGTATGTTCTTCTGCCTCTTCTCCTGATCACGCACCTGAGCTTAGCTCAGACTCAGCAGGAGAACTTGACCTTCAGCTCGCTCTAGAGCAATTGATGGTTGACTTCTCAAGGCTGCAGGAGACTCATACTCACACAGTGGATGTGAATGCACAACTGAGTGGGGAGAACGATCGGTTAACTGAGTCTCTTAGAGTAAGAGATACTGAGGAAGCTCTCAGATTAGTACATCTCCAGGAAGAGCTGCTTCATGCTCGGAACAAGCATGATGAAGCTCCACTGAAGGTAGAAAGACTGAAGGGTGTAATCAGCTCTCTGATTGAGACTCGTGATACTGATCTGTTCCTCGCACAGGAACAGCTAATGATTGAGCGAATTGCTCTAAGAGTGATGTTCGAAACTGAGTGGCAAGCTCGCCTTTGTGCTGAGCAAACTGCTTGGGATCTTGAACTGATCTCAAAAGAGAAAGCTCATGAAGAGTTGGTGCTTCAATACACCACTGAAAGAAACAAATGGGCATCTTGAGGTTAAGCTGAAGAAGTTATACACATCTACCCAAGTGGTGGATGAGTTAACAAGTTTCTCTCAGCTGACCGATGGTGCTAAAGCTGGGATAGGCTATGATGCCTCAAAAGACCCAAAGGGCAAGAAGAAGAGAGGTGCCTCAGGGAGCAACTCTCAGAAGAAGTTTGTCCCTGCCCAAATTGACGACAAGAGCCCAAGTGTTGCTCGTCAGGATAAAGGCAAAGGGAAGGAGAAAATGCCTGCTGAACCTGTCAGGCAAAGGACTGAGGAACCAAGGCCAAAACCTAAGGGAAAGGTCAAGACTCCTCATCCTGAGTAGAGGAAGACAGACCAAGGAAACTCCAAGGCTCAGCCTAGGAATCCTCAAGCTGGGAAGAACTCTGCTCCTAGCACTTCTCAGGCCCAGCCTGGAAATGCTCAGGGTGGAAGGAAATCCAGTCAGAGGAAACCTCAGGCAAGGCCAAGGACTACTGAGGTCCAGACTCCTCAGACAGGGCACAGAGCCCATCAGGAGCGTCCCAATCCTCAAAGGAGAAGGACAAACCAGGTGGCCTCTGAAAGGCAACGGAGACCTGACTCCAAAAACACTCAGACCAGACCTCAAGTGCCAAGAGGTCAGGCCAGAGCTGCTCCTTCTCAGGACAGACCCCAGCCCAATGCACCCAAGCCAAAGAGGAACAGGAGGCCCGCCCCCAGGAACCAATTCAGGGCTCCTGAACCTCAGGCTGACACCCATACACCCTCAACTTCCCAGGTACAAAGGAAGAAGACAGTGTATGTTGATGTTTCTGGGAGACAGGTTTACACTTCTGATGCTATCAGAATTGTCAAACAAATCTGGATCCCGAAGGGTATGACTGACTCTGTAGGACCCAATACGAGATGGGTATCTGAGGCCTGATTCTTTTCAGGTCGCTGCGGGCTACAAGAAGAAGAAGGAGGATCTGATGGACTGGTACTTGGACTCAGGGTGTTCCAGGCACATGACCGGATTTCGTGATCTCCTTCAGGATTATGTAGCTCAAGAAGGCCCGCAGGTAACCTTTGGTGATAACTCTAAGGGTTTCACCAGAGGATTCAGAACCCTTGTTATTGGCTCTGTCCGTGTACTGAATGTATCATATGTTGAGGGACTGAGACATAACTTACTCTCGGTCAGTCAGTTTTGTGACCGAGGATATAGTGTAGAATTTACATCTAACATATATCTAGTGAAGGACAAATCTACACTACAGGTTCGGATTACAGGTATCAGGAGGGGCAATGTATATTTTACTGACTTCAAGAGCAGTTCTCCTGAAACTTGTTTGGTCGCTAAGAGCTCCTCAGAGCTCAGTTGGCTTTGGTATAAACGCCTGAGTCACTTAAACTTCAAGATAATTAATAAAATTTCTAGACTCTCTCTTGTAGGTGGTCTACCAAATGAAGTTTTTAGCAAAGACCACGTGTGCGGAGCATGTCAGGAAGGCAAGCAAACCAAAGCCTCATTCAAAGAGAAAGAAGCCTTCTCAACTGACAGAGTGCTTCAGCTCCTGCACATGGATCTCTTTGGTCCAGTTACTCCTGTCAGCATAAATGGTAGGAAATATACCATTGTTGTTGTTGATGATTATTCCAGGTATACATGGGTTATTTTCTTGTTGAACAAGAAGGAGACTCAGGTCAAGCTTCCGGAGCTAATCAAGCAATTGAGTACAGAACAGGGTCAGAGCATGGTCAGGATCCGATCAGATCGAGGAACAGAGTTTATAAACTCTATTATAACTGACTTTTGTACTAACCATGGTATAGCTTATGAGACTTCTGCAGCTAGGACCCCTCAGCAGAATGGGGTAGCTAAAAGAAGGAACCGGACCCTGAAGGAAGCTGCCAGGACCATGTTGGCTGAGTCAGGACTACCCAAGAAGTACTGGGCTGAAGCAATCAACACTGCTTGCTACACTCAGAACCGATCTATGATGAACAAACAACATGCTCAGACACCTTATGAAACTTGGAACAAGAGGAAGCCTCACATCTTTTATTTCCATATTTTTTGGTGTAAGTGTTTCATCCTGAACAATGGGAAAGACCAGCTGAAAGCCTTTGATAGCAAATCTGATGAGGGAGTTTTCTTAGGATACTCCTCAGTCAGTAAAGCTTTCAGGGTGTACAACTGTCGGACTCTTTGTGTGGAGGAAACACCTCATGTTGTGTTTGATGAATCTACATCAGTGCATAGGAAACAGGTTCCGAGTCCTGATACTGAGGGGGTTACCAAGAGAGTAACAAGACTGAGTCTGAAAAATCCTGAATTCAAGATCAAACTTGTCAGTACTCCCAAAGGATGGGATTATGATGATGAAGATCGGGATGGACCTCAGGCCAACCCTCAGCAAGCCCCTGCCTCGGAGAATGTTGAGTCTCAGATGGAGGGACAGACTCAACCTGAGGTACGTACTGTCGGTGATGATGCTTCTACACCTGAGACAGTTACTGAGTCCAACTCTGTAGGGGGAAACAATGTCTCTGATATTGGCCAACCCTCAGGAAATGACTCAGTATCCCCTGTTCTTGCTCGTTCCACTTTTTTACCTGTTATTGTAGAGACTAATGTTTCAGGATCAGGCGAGGGAACGTCAGCAGCTCCCAGTGCTCCAGTCAGCAGGAGGCGATGGCTAGATGATCACTCATTGGCTGATATCATTGGTGATATCAATGAGGGGGTCAGGACGAGGTTGTCCTTTGGCGAGAGTGCTATGTTTTGTTGTTTCCTGAGTGATCAGGAACCTAAGAATATAGAAGAAGCTCTTGCTGACCCCAACTGGATCCTAGCCATGCAGGATGAGCTCAATCAGTTTGAGCGGAATCAGGTTTGGGAGTTAGTTGAGAGACCTAGGCGTCAACATGTTATTGGCACTAAGTGGGTCTTTAAGAACAAGAGGGATGAGAAGAATGTTGTTGTCAGAAATAAGGCCAGACTAGTAGCAAAGGGTTACTCTCAGGCCGAAGGAATAGACTATGATGAGACCTTTGCTCCAGTCGCAAGGTTGGAAGCAATCAGGTTGTTTCTGGCATATGCAACATTCAAGAAATTCAAAGTGTATCAGATGGATGTAAAGAGTGCCTTTCTGAATGGTGTACTGAACGAGGAGGTCTATGTTGAGCAACCTCCAGGGTTCGAAGTTGGTGACAAGGTATATCACCTGAAGAAAGCTCTTTATGGCCTGAAGCAAGCTCCGAGAGCTTGGTATGATACACTATCTCAATTCCTGATAGACCACGAGTTCGTGAAAGGAACAGTGGACAGGACCCTCTTCCGGATATCCGAAGGGGAGGACATTCTCTTGGTTCAGATTTATGTGGATGACATAATTTTTGGATCTCCTAATCTGAAGCTTTGTGAGAAATTCTCCAAGCTGCTGACTGGGAAATTTGAGATGTCAATGATGGGAGAAATGAATTTCTTTCTGGGTCTCCAAGTCAGGCAAACTGACTCCGGAATCTTCATAAATCAGTCCAAGTATGCAAGGGACTTGATTCAGAAATTCAGAGTTCAGTCCAGCAAAGTCTCACGTATTCCCATGAACACAAATGAGAAGCTGGATCCTGACAAAGAAGGAGTCTCAGTAAATCAGACTAATACAGGGCACTGATAGGATCTTTATTGTACCTGACCGCTAGTCGTCCTGACATCACTTATGCAGTCGGAGTGTGTGCAAGGTATCAGTCTGATCCAAAGAAGAGTCATCTAGAGAGTGCCAAAAAGATACTGAAATACCTGAGAGGTACAGTCAATTTAGGACTTTGGTATCCCTCTGATGACAACCTAGAACTGACTGGCCATTCAGATGCAGATTATGGAGGTTGTAGGCTTGATAGGAAATCAACTACAGGCACATGTCAGTTTCTAGGGAGTAAACTGATCTCTTGGTTTTCAAAGAAGCAAACCAGTGTTGCAACGTCTACTACTGAGGCTGAGTATATGGCGGCAGGCAGTTGTTGTTCTCAGATTCTCTGGCTGAAACAGCACTACCAAATTGAGGCCACTGAAGTCCCAATTTATTATGACAATAATAGTGCCATTGCCATATCCCAAAACCCAGTCTTACACACAAGGTGTAAGCATGTAGACATCAGGCATCACTTTATCAGAGATCATGTTGAGAAGAAGGACATCAGGATGGAGAGAGTCCCTACTGATAAACAGAGAGCTGACATCCTGACTAAGGCTTTGCCTGAAACCAGGTTTGTTGAGTTATCAGTAGAGTTAGGACTCCTTGACCCAGGCTTAGGAGATTCAATCTGAATCTCTAATCAGAATGCACAAGGTCAGGAGGAATGACTAACTAGGACTCAGGATGAAGGAATATCAGAGAGAATGTGAATGGTTGTAGGGGGAACATTCAGTATAAAAGGGATGATTAGTACAGACTGATTAAGATTCAGGACACTGAATTCAGTGCTTGTCACCCTGATAGGTCAAATGTGTTATTAGTCAGAATACAAATCTGACTGACTGGTATGTTTCCTGATTTTCTTTCAGTCATCATATCTTGCGTGCATCATTCTTGATACTGTTTGCCGTATTGTCAAATCAATTTATTTTGTCACTAAATCCCAGCCATTCATTTAAAATTCAGTTATTATTTAATGAAAATTATTTGAATTAAATACGGATATGCTCTGACTCGCATTTAATGCATAGAGGGCGGGAACAGTTTTTGATAAAGTTTTGACTCATTACTGTTGAAAACCGAAGAGTCTTCATGCATCTTGCATTTTAATCTTAACCATTGAATCTCATAAGTCATAATTTTCTGAGCCATCCGATTAAAACTGGATTTTAGTATAAATAAGGGAAGTTTTTGTTATTGCAACCTTTATGCACTCAAATCTTTTCTTGATATATTTCTCTCTGCAAACAGATTTTCTTCATATCTTCATATTACATTCATGGCTTCTCCTTCTGTGGACTCGTTCTTTGGGAACCTTTTTCATCTCAGAAACGAAATCCATTGGGAACCATTTGGAGATTTTACCTCTAATCATCCTGACATCTTGCCTATAAAGGATCTTTTTGACAATGCAGGACTTCTGCAATTTATCACCACAAGACCCCAGAGACTCAATCCCCGTCTTGTTGCTGCCTTCTATCTCAAGATGGCGCAGAACAAGGATTCCCAGGAGTGGGAGACGTGCATTCCCCTAACTTCGTGTGTGAAGGGGAAGGATGGTGAGGAAGAGATGACCAGGAGGTGGGTCACTCTAAATATCAGGGAGAAGATTAAGGAGGTTTTTAATCTTCCCAACTCTGGATGAAGCCCGGTTAACTATGGGTTTGGGACTGAGAAGGATTATCTCCAGTCCCTCTGCGATGGTGATGTGGTCCTGAAGTCGGGCCTGAACAAATCAGTGCTGAGGACTGAGAATCGTCACTTCTTTGACCTGACTAGTCAGGGAGTGATGGGGATTGCTGGAGGGCTGGAGCAAATTTCCCGGCCAAAATTATATACGATGACGGTGATCTCTGATGCCTCAAAGCACAATTTTAACTGGGAGGATTACTTCCTCCAATTGCTGGTAGCTGAGACCAATAAAATCAAGTACTGGCCGGAGGGTCAGGCGACATTCGAGGCCAAAATGCACTTTGGCACCAAGATTTCTCTGATCTTGGAGACCCTAAATCTCGGTGATGTGGATCAGGCCCAATCACTCGAGATTCCAGCGAAGATAGATCTCTTCAGAGCTTACTCCGGTCATGCTGGCACCAAGAGAAGACCGAGGACTCAGAAGAAGAAGGCTCAGGCGAGCACGACTGGGAGAGTCAAGGCTCAGGCGGGCAAATCTTCAGAGTCCGATATTACGAAGCCAGCGGAGGACAAACCTAAGCCTCAGGACCCAAGCAACAGAAGCTGACATTCTTATATTTGGGGTCAGAGGAGCGAAAGAAAAAGCTCGTGGAAGAGAAGGCTGCTGAAGAAGTGATTCAGCATGCACATCCGGAGAGGGAATCAGCTCAGGCTGCTCTTGAAATCGCCCCTATCTCTGCCATTCAGGATGTTGCACCCACTGATCCTTGACATTACTTCAACTTATCAGGGCTTGGAGGCCCCCTCAGGTGAGGATCGGGGGGAACCTGCTCAGGAGGGAGGAGTTCAGATGGAGGTTGCTAAAGCAGTTCAGGCTGAGGCTCCATGGCCTTTCCCTGCGCCTGATGAGAACACATTGCCAGATTTTGAAATAGTGGCAAGGGGAACGGCGGCGGAGATGGTGGAGAGAAGGTTTCCTGACCTCTCAGATGCTCAGAAGGAGGCTGTTGTGCAACTTCGCACCTATGCCATGATCAGGAGTGCCACCTGGCCTGAACTATGTCAGCTTGGAGAGTCCAGAGGATGGGACAATATGGCTGAATCTGAAGCTGCTCTCTTTGATCACTTTGAGGTAAATTCCTTGCATCATCTGATCAAGATGGCAGACTTCATCAAAACTGTCCGACGCATCTATCCTGTGCCAGAGCCTGAGAGAAAAGAGGAGGAGGAGGAAGCTGAGAAAGAGGTTGTTATGATTGCTGATGATGCTCAGCAAGGTGGCACTGAAGGGGTCAGTGCACCGGCCGATGAAGCAATCCTGGGACCCGGGACTGCGGAGGCTTCAGGAGAGGGTCCATCAGGTCTGGTCCAAGTCAGAGGAAAATGGATCACCCCCGAGTCTCTATATGTTCAGAACTCCTCACGAGCCCTTGCCAATCTTTACAGAAGGGTAATCCTCGTCGAGAGAAAAAAGAGCCGGGTTGGTTTAAATTCTGAAGTGCTGAATAAGAAGATGAATAGGCTGGATCATGACCTGAATGAGATGGGAACTGACATGCATGCAGCCATTGATCTTCTTGGAGAAGTCAGAACTCAACACTCAGTAGATCTCACTGTTATCTCTGAGCAAGCAAAAGGGGTCATTCAAAGCTGCAATCAAATGGTCTCTGATGCGCGAACTCAGCAGGAGAACAAGCTTGCCACTTTCCTTGATCAACAACTGCCTGAAAAGAGTGATCAACTGGTTGATGATAAGCTGGCCAAGCTGAAGGATGAACTGAAGAATGAGCTGCTGAGTGAGATATTTGCACAAAAAAAGATGGAAATTACCTCTGCCCTGGAAAACCGAATGACGAGCTTCGAAGCACGACTGAAGAAAGAACATAATTCAGATGTTGATGTGCTCAGTGTTGATCTGAGGATGATGGCAGGGCAGATAGGGCAACTGCAGGCAAAGCAGACTGAGATAGACAGTCAGTTCACTTTATTGGCGTAGTCAGTAAACGAGGTCGTTGGCCTAATCAACGACGATGATGCCAAAAAGGGGGAAGGGAAGAAAAAAATACCTGCTGGGAAAGCAAAGAAGGAGGACTTCCCCCCTGAACTGAAAGCTGCGGACAGAAAGAGGACTAAGTCCGTAGCTGCCATCGAAGCTGCTGAAGGTTCAGATCCAAAGAGGTTGAAGTCCTCTGAGGATCCCGCTCTGGAACTTTTGTACAAGGAGATGGAGGAACAGATGCACCCTGGGTTGACCACTCAGAAGAAGATGGTGATGACTGAGGAGGAGAAGATAGCGAAGATGAAGGAGATTTCGCTGCTCAGTCAGATCCAACGATTAAAAGAGTGAGTACCTGACTTCGCAGGTTCAGAAGAAGAAAACTGTGCCTTCTGGATCTCTAATGAAGACTCAGAGGAAGTTGTTGGTCAATCCAGATCAAGGTCCTCCTCCACTTCAGTTTGTTGAGGATTTTATTCCGATAGAGATGCTGGAGGTATGGATTCCGATCCGGAATAGGTGGGCGTACCTATTCTATGTGGTGGGGTTATGGGATGATCAATCTGAAGAAAAAGACGTCATACTCCATCACTGGATGGCACAGGAGCATCCGGATCTATGGGCTGAAATAATCAGACATGCTGACACTGAAGGTGTAGAGATTGCTCCTCCGGAATTCATAAAGTACCCTCCTCCACTCTTCAAGAACTCCAAGCAACTGGACCGGAAAGCAATATCTGAAGAAGTCGCCAGAGAAGGACGCGCTGCCGGGGCCGTTGGTGATCGGAACAGGATGAAGCAGGTCCTGAACCGAGTCTTGGAGATGTATGAAATTCCTCAAGCTGCTTGGAATAAGGATGAGGAATAGATCAGGAAATAGTTGTTCAGGAATTGTAATAGCTTCAGGATAACTGTAATTCCCATATCAATCAATGAAGTTATTTCATTTTCCTGAGTACAACTTCTTGTTGACTCCTGAATTTACCTTTCTGAATCCTTATCAAGAACTGTACTAACCCATTCCTTGTTCTCATCTTATAGACTAAGTGCCTAGTTTGTCAGAAGGTACTGAACCTATTTCACTGACTAAGTCAGTTGATTGTATAGATGAATAGGAATTTACTTAAGGGTTTTGGCATCATCAAAAAGGGGGAAATTGTTGGGACAATCTGAGTATTTTGATTAGATCCCAAAACCCCTGATGAATCTGCCTAAGTATAGTTGTTCAGGTTTGTCTAGTTCAGGATAGTCAGGATAGGAATTCAGTTCAGGAGGAACACGCTGAAGACTGAAGAATATTGGAGTCGACCCAATTTACTGAAGTCTGATGTACAATCCATCCTGAAGAAGTCAGAGTCAGTCTTGCTGAAGATTGCCTGAACTGAAGCTGAAGAACGAAGCTTGATGATTCGTCCTGAAGACAATCCTGAAGTACCATTGACTGATGTTTCTACTGAGTACACTAAGCATATTCAGGACAGAACTTAGTCAGTGAAGAGTAAGTGTTAACCTATCAGGCTGTGCTGAAAGCACATAAGACCTGACTTAGGCCTTGAGTCAGTTTATATGACTCATGTAAGTCCAAAGCGAAAAGGTTACACATACTGGGCTGAATAATCTATCAGGCTGTGCTGAAAGCACTTAAGACCTGACTTAGGCCTTGGTTCAGTTTACCTGAATCATGTAAGTCCAAAGGAAAAAGGTTATTTACGCTATGGGACAAGAGACAAAGAGAATGTCAGTAAGACTCCAATGAGACAAACATTCAGACTGAGTTATGTACAAGAGACTCAGAGTATTGAATGTACGAGGAAGGACAAATGTCTGAAAGTCAACTAGCCGTTAGAACGGAGAGCCAATGATCTTTCGACACCTGTGTACGGAGTCTGCGCAGCATTTAATGCGGCATTTAATGCGTCTCAGAGTTGCAGGCGGTGGGACTAACTTGCCAGAATAAGCATGACGATTAGGTCAAACTGTACTTCTAGCCTGCAACCACCCTAAAAAGGAAAGATTGATTTGATCTCCTCCAACGGATCTATTTTGAATCTTGCCTATAAATATGGAGAGTCTTGCACCCATTCAAGGCTAACGGGAAATTTCCAAGCGAAAGCTCTCAAGAATCCAAGCACTCAAAGCATACTATAAGCAACACTCTGCAATTAAATTTCCCTAGTGTTGTAGTAGGATTCTCTCTGTATTTGCTTAGATCGATAGCTCTAATATTTAGCATTGTTTTGTATTGCTAGAGCTATCTTAGTTGGAAACCAGAATACCAAACCACTCAGGGTGTGAGATTGGTTAGTTAGAAGGACTGGGACTTGTAAAACGCCCAGGGGTCAGTTCCTAAGAGAGGAAGTTGGCTATTCGTGTCTCTTGGCACGTAAAAACCAAGTTCCTATCCTCAGGGTTTTGAGGATAGCTTCCTGTTAAATCAGGTCGTGGACGTAGGAGTTGGTTATCTCCGAACCACGTTAAAAAGACCATTGTGTGCTGATTTACTTTTTTTTCAGGATCATAACTGTCATCATTCTAAACTGAACATTCTGCATTGTTTTTATATTCAGGACTGAATCAATCACCCTGAATCTTAATACTATGCACTCAGCCTTAACCACCAGTTTACTAAGCAACTCAGAGAAAATGTTTTCAGAAACTAAAACGAGTAGAAACTAAGGGCTCACTTTCCGCACGTACTCTAGCTCACTGAGATAGTAGTCCAACTGACTCGCTCCGAGCAGTCAGTAGGTTTGTTATCTCTACTGAGCTTCCGAGCACATTACTCACACTCAGCTTATCTGACTCGTTACTGAACTGTCTCTGCTGCCCCTGTGGACCTTCAGCATACTGAGTAATTCAGGAAATCCTGACTGAGAGTGTTAGAGCATTTTTCTGAGTCTTTCAGAAAAATCTGACATCAGTGTATTCCCCCCCATACACTGATTGTACTTGTTTTGGGACCAACATACATCTTCACCTTCTTCACAAAAAGAGGGAGAACAAGTAAGTGTGCTGATGAAGGTAGTGGGGAGGATGTTGGATGCTGTTGATAGTGCTCCAATTGAGGATTTTGTTGATGCTACAAATCAGGGGGAGTTTTGAGTTTAATGATGGTGACTTAATTTAATTTTGTTGATTGCAGAAATTTTGATGAGTTTTGTGAAGAAAGACAAAAAGGGGGAGATTGTTAGAGTTTAAATTTTAAATTCTAATAATATTTTATTTTATTATTTTGCCTTTATTCACATTTAACTAATTAAGATTATGATATTTTTATTTTGAATTATTTGTGCAGGAGAAAAGATTTGACTAAGTCTTGTTTTTTAAATAGGATATTTTTTAGATATTTTAGGAGGAGTTAGAAGAAGTGGACTTGGTCATTATTCATGTTCTTAAGTTACACGATCAAAACATGGAGAAGTGGAGAATATTACTTGAAGTGTGAAAGTTGAGAACGTGACATGAACATGGAATATTTTGTGAGTCTATAAAAGAGCCAATGAGATGAATGAAGAAGATAGACACCCGAGATTAAAAGAGAGAAAAATTATATTTGTTGTTTAACTGAGTTTTGATCACAACTTAGAGAAATTTATTCTTTGTTCTTTTTTTGTAACTCAGTTTATTTTAATGTCCTTAAGCTAAATTTTGTTAGTTTCAGAGGACTCATTGTAATTAACATTCAAATAGTGAATAAGTTTTGCTCTAAGACATTAACAAGTTATTTCATATAACTTGTGAAATTTTCTCTGCTATTTATTTTATTTTTTTCTACTACATTTTATCTGACGTTGGACGTGGTGTGATCACATTACACCCCACATTCAGTTTCTATCGTTTTTATTTTAAGTTTTCCATAGCATAAACATTTTCATATACATTAATATCTCTCACTCTCCTAGGTTTAAATTTCAAATCCATTCATCAAAAGGGGGACCGCAGAGCAAGACGGTGGTGGGGGAGGAGGTGAGACTTCTGTTTATCTCTCTTCTTCGATGAGAGCATGACGATGGTGGTGGTTGTTGGTGAGATAATGACGAAGGCGGTGGTCGGGGAAGGCACGAGAGGCGGAAGTGGCTGTTGAAGCAATGAGTTTCTATTTGGCTGTGGAATCAGTGGAGAATAGGGGGATCTCTCCCTCCCATCAGATCTCTCTCTCTCTCTCTCAATTGTAAATTAAAAAATTAGGATTTCATGAAGAGTGGGAAAGACGGCGACAGGTGTGCATCGTGAAGGGTTGAACATGGGAGTGGTTATGGACGGTGGTACGTGTCTGCGACGAACATAGAGTGACAGCAGCTGTAATGGTGGCTGCGATTTCGGACGACACACTTTGAATTTCCAATGTCGGCTTGAGCAGCAGACAATGGTCGTCGTGGCTGTTGGAGCAGCTTTCATGGATTGGAGTGGCGAGATGGGCGGTGATTGTTGGTTATCGGTGGTTATTTTTTTCGACGATTGGAGGTGTGCTTGGATGTTTCAGGTGAGAGATTGTGGGTTTCAACGGTGGGTTAAGCAAAATTGTGTATTTATCGACTCTGTGTGCTTGGATTTTTCAGGTGAAAAGATGTGCTGTGTATTTATTGACTTTGTGTATTATCTTCTAGGGATTGGTGGTATAAGCAAAATTGTGAAAGATGGTGTGCAAAGGAACATAAGAACAAAGAATTTGTAATGAAGAATATAGATTTTGATTTGATTTATAATGACTAACAGAGTGTTTTGGTTTTGTTTGTAACGAAGAACGGGATATTGTGTTTGTACAAAATTTATTTCTTGTGTGCGTAAAATTTTATCGTTCAATCTATTTAGTGCAGATTAATTTGAATTTAAAATGAATAGATTTTGAAAATTGAAAAATAATAAGGATAATAACAACTAGGTATATTGATATCTACTCCAAATCGCAAATAGTTGCTCGATTCTCAGCATATTAAATCTGAGTGCTCACCTTCACAAAGGGCTATAATCTACCTATTAATAACAAAATTATCACACTCTGACACATCACACAATCGTCACTTTAATACCTTTAATTTGAAAATAATATCTTCACATCTATCACCCACACGTCTTCTCTCTCTTCCTCTCTCTCTCTCTATCTCCCTCTCCCTCTCTCTCTCTCTACGATGGTGAAGGGAGATGGATGGATGGATACTGCAACGACGACTGAGCGGACAACGACATTGGAGCGGGCAACATCAACGGAGTCGGAGGCGCCGGAATGGGTGGTGGTGTTTCCTTTGGAAAAATGAAGATTTACAGATTTTGGAAATGGGTGGTGGTGTTGGCTGTGGGCTCTCGTTGATTAGGGTCTTCCGGAGAACAGCGGGCTCTCGTTGAGGATGATTTTGGATCCATCCCTGAGAGTGACGGTAAGCCCAATTTTCATTTTTGGCAACAAGGTTTTAACATTAATTTATTGAAAAGGACGATGGTTTTGTTTCAGGCGGAGGGGGTTGGAGAGCTTGGAATGGCTGTCGTAAAAATGACTCATTTTCCGACTATTCTCTCACCGAAAAATTACCACTGAAGTCGATGGGGCTTTGCGCCAAATGCCGCCGGAAGAAGATGAAACTGCCATCGTCTACTAAGCAGGCTATTAAACCCATCACCGCACATGTAAATATTGGTCTTCTTCTTAATTTTATCAACTCATTTTCCAATTAAGAGCGATAAAGGTACAAATCGATGTTACCGTTGAAGATATTATTGTCTGGTTTTTGTTAGAAAGAGATTTAAAGGCTTAAACTGACAAAATAAAACCCACACAATTCTCATTCTCTCACCTAGTTTTGCATGAAATCCCAGTGATGAAGATGTAGAGGACACGAATTCATTGAATATTTACCAGTTTTAGCTTTCATATGACGGTTCATTCAACATAGATTCAAAAAACTATTTTCTGATGCACACTCTATTTTCTCCGTGGTTGTTTTAGACCAAGGACATAGCGGTCAAGGCATCCGGCGCATATAAGAACTGCAAGCCGTGTTCCGGCTCGTCGGGCTGAGACCGCGGCTAGGGCTATGAGGACTCCGACACGGGCTCAGTGTCGGAGAGGTTTTACGGCTTGCAGCTCAAACTCCATGACGCGGCTTCGGGGAAAGAAGCTGGAAGCCAAGCTGAAAGCCCTTTCTAGTGGCTCGGTCACACCAGCTTCAACTGTTTTTTGATGGGTTACCACTGCGGCCCCCTTTATCCCAACTTTATGAAGAGCCTAGTCCACCTCTGTACTTGAGTTCAATTCTTTGTTTATGGCTGCAGTTTTTGGATTTTTAAATTTTGGTTCTTGGCTTTGATTTATGGATTTTTGTTCTTATTTTTGATATTTTAGTTACTTTCTTGGGTTCGATTTGGTGTATTTTTACTTCAAAATGTGTTGGTTTTTTGGTGTATGTTTCATGTGTTTTTTATTGTTGAAAAGTTATGAATCTTTTTTTTTTTTTTTGTTAATTTTTTGTTACTAGTGATGATTATTGTCTTGTTTTGCTTATTAATCGGGTTTTTTTGGATTCACGAGAATATTTATTACAATAAGAAATACTGCAGTACAATAAGAATCGCCAGAAGATTCATAAATTAGTAAATGGTAACACCTAAAGTACATTAGTTAGTTCAATAGTACAAACACAAGCTTAATAGTACTGTATCGTCTCACTGGAAAATTTACTATCGGCTAAATATTAGTTCCATCAATGAACAATGACAGCACATGTCAAATCACTTGTTTAGTCAGAGATGCACTGTTCATTGCAGTAGCATTAAATGCATGTCTCATCAGTTATATCGTGAACAGTACAAGTTATAGTACACAAAATTATTCAATGGTACAATCATAAATTCAATAGTATTTTCAAAGGGGACTTGCGTGTACTAAAGGTCATTCTGCACCTACTTGAAATATTACAGAGTAAATGGACTAACATGAGGTTTTGTTTCTATAGGGAGCACTAACTTGTTATTGTCCCGAATAATAATGTGTAAATTAATAATTATAAAATAATAATTTGTACAAAATAGTTTTGACTTATTTTGCAAAATATTTTCTATTTATTGTGCACAAAATAAAATGTGAATTTATTTTTAAGTTTCTCTTTTATAAAACTCATGCAAGTTTTCATCAGTACATTTATTTCCAAAAAAGAAATGGTCTAGAGAAAACTTGCATTACCTTTTATCTCATAATTTATTTTTTTAGCCCGTGATTAACTTCTCAATAAAAATTTACTTTTTCATTCTTTTGTATCGTATACTTTTCTTGTTTAAAAAAAATCACATACATATCTTAATATTAAGGTTCTGTTTGATAGTGTGTAGAAAATTAATACATAGTGGTGATATTTCAATTATTAAGTAAGAGATTTATATTAAATCTTAGTATTTAATAGTAAATACTTAAAAGTAGATTATTTTTGTTTGGTAGGATGTAGTTGGTGTAATTTAATATTTATTTTTAATGATCTAATTATTTTTTTTTTTGTGTTTGGTAGGAAATATGTGTTAACATTTGAGTAAAAATATTTTCCTCAATTCCTTATCTCAACTAATGTTAACAATTTATTATTAATACCACCTCCATGGTGAGATACCTACTACAATGGTAACAGCAGAAATGAAGATAAAAATGTGTATTAGAACTTTCAACCAGTGAATAGTAACGGGTAGGAGAATTCTTCTACTATCTATCAAACAACTGATTTAAAGTGTAAAAACCCTCTTATCTCACCTTATTCCCACCTACCAAACGCGGCCTAAGGATAAAATGTGGTAGAAGAAAAGTTTTTTTTTATATCCTATAACTATTCGATTTTTATTCCAAAAAAAAAAAAAAAAATCCAATTACATCTCAATTTTTAATATCTGGTTGACCCGCGAACTAAGTCGTGCTTAAATTTTTTCTCACCCGAAATTGAGCGCCTTTTTGTATTGAATGATAGTATAGTAATAAAGCATAATAGCGAAGGTGCTACTGCATGATAATAAGAGTGATAGTGTCATCTCCTACAATAATAAAAGGATTTGGATATTAAACATCTCATTTACTCCCTCCTTCCCAAAACTATTTTCACACTTTCCTTATTTGAACGTTCCAACTTTACTTTCAGTCTTTCACACACCTAAAGTGGAAACTTTTTACACTCACAAAAGTCAATAAAGTACACTTTTTCTTTTATAATTATTTAACTTTATACTCACATACCCGCTTTTTCTTGGTTCGCGTGCCCAAAACTAGTATGAAAGTAGTTCTGGACTTCTGGAACAGAGGGAGTAACATTGATTTCTCATCTCCTATCGAATGGACTTAGGACTTTGAGATCACGTTCCACACGAATTTGAAATTTAACATCCGATTTTCAAATCTCAAACTCAATCCACACTTAAAAATATCTATTATGCATATACTTACTTTTTCCAACATAACATACTTATTATATCTATGGTACTCTTTCCAACACAACACATCTAAAAATACACATTATTGTACATATAATATCAATAATTATCACACTCTAATTTGACATTAAGTAATATTCTACCCTACAAAAAATCCCAAAATAAACACACATTTTTAGTATTCATCAAGATTTTCACATTCCAAAATTTCAAAATTATAACTTGCTACGTACACTCAAATTCCAAAACGAACATACCCTTAAGCATTTGGATCTTAAAGCATCATTTCTCATATAATATTGATTCACAAATCTTGGAACCATGCATAGCCATATAAGCTTACACATTTTATTTCACATTTTCAGTCAAATCTAACTTACACAGTTATATTTACATATACATTTTAGCTATATTAGTATGCATATTTCACCTCTATACCCAAACACAGTGCAACCGGTACCAAAAAAAAAAAATCTGACAAACACACACGTATATATGCAAGTGAAATATTAGGAATTAAGAACGGACCAAAAAAAGAAAGAAAATAGAGAAGAGGGTCAGTACGGAAAAGTCCAAAAATATCATACATGATATCAATTATTTGGCATCCAGAAACATCGTGATCCACCATAGTTTTATCCTTCAACTGAACTGATAGATTAAACTTCATGACAGCTAAAATCAGCAAACGGCAATAATTTTCCTAAGCTCTTGAGAAGAAGTCGTATGCTTCATAATATTTGTCCAAGACAACATTATACAGGGGATGCACAGGTTCTAATAAGTTGGAATAAGGACCCATAACATCCCTAGGCAACGGGGAAGAATCAGCATCTTTTGTGTTACTATGCTGGCTGACGGACAGTCCGCTTAGAACGTAACATGTATGATAGTGGTCTCTGCGCTTCCCCGGCTTGTCTCTGAAACCTGCCTCCTCCTGCACCAACCACATCTTATACAATGAAAATTCTATCCCTAGAGAGACGGGCCATTAGAGAATAGAGTTGTATCTGAAGATAAAATCGAGCAACTGCCTATATGTTGCAGGATTTGAAGATACCTGAGTGCAAAGAAGAATGTACTGCTGTAAGGCCATGCTGTTGAATAAAGGTCCCAGGCCTATAGGTCTTTTGATAAAACTATAACCATTTTCCACCCCTATTGTAGAAGAAGTATTATAGGTGCATGATGGAAACATAAAAGCTATCATAATTAGGAAAAGCAAACCCGTAAGTAATAATCTGCACTCAACCTATAGCATACCTTCTTCAAAGGGTCTGGAGACGTCATTTACTGGGGAAGACGACTCATCACGCCGTTGTTCCTCATCAGAATTTGAAGATTCACCACTATCTTCTGTCCTGCGGACAGATTGAAAGGTATTTGGAAGGCCTAGTTGTTCATTTACCATCAAATGTAATCGTTGGATTATTGCAGCCGCTCCTCCCTGATCGCAGAGTATGCATCATTTAAACGGTATATATTGATTACTTGGGGTGTGATTATATTTCAAATACTGAAAATCTTTAGGTACCTGCCAAAACGAGTAGCATCCATCAACTAACTTATTTGTCCTGCCTTGAAATCCGCATTCTATTCCTTGCCTGAACGCCATCCAATTCTGAAATATAGTTGGTGATGAGCATATGCCTTGCATTTACAGCTAATAGTTAACAATATATAGTGGAAAAACTCACAAGTGCAACTACTCTTAAAGTAAGAGCTCCTCTAGATTATCAAACCTTTATTTTCTAGTGTTCCAAAATAAGAACATACTGAAGAACAATGCCACTGGCATGTTGAACAGTTGAAGATGATAATAGACATTCTTCATGAGATTGACATTTAAAGTTACACAGCAATTTTACATCAGTTCTGCAATTATTGGGACAATACTAAAGATGTATATTTTACGTTCACTATCAGTAGGATTTTCCTTATAATATATCAAAACTTCAGAAGTGTGAGAAACTTTATGATGCATCGATATATTTACTTCTACAAAAGCAAACCTATAGCCAACAGTGAGTTGTACTTCTAGATTTCTAGCTAACATTAAAGAGAGAAACAGAAAAAGAAGTCTATACAGAAAAGGGGGGGTGTACTTACAATTAGTCCACGCAAATCCAAACGATTAACCTCATTGATCAACACCATGGCAGCCAAACCACAAAATGTATACCTGAGAGAACATGATCAGGCGGAAATTGTTTTATATAATTAATTAATTATAACTGCTAGCAGTTCCATGCAGATAGCCTAGAAATGGATAGATACAAGTCATTTTACTGAATACCAACTTACCCACCATGAGCTTCTGAACCAGGCTCGCCAGAAATTCCACCTTCATATGTCTGGCAACTGCAAACAATAGTGAGATACTCTCAGAAGTCAGAAAATTGTTTAAGATGACAGAAGCCAAAGTTTTTCAAATACACCAGAGGAGAAAAATAGAATATAAATCTAAGTTTGATAAACCATACTGTTGCACAAAAAGCAGGAAAGGTGAATATGCATTATGTAATGGCATATTAAGTGAACAAATAAAGCGAACCTTACGATGTAATTTCCAACATTTTCTATCAGCCTATCATCCAAAATGTTGAGAACACTGGCCACCTAGATGAAGCAAGGCACCCGAAACAGTATGAGGAAAGTGCCAAACAAATAAGTGTCACCAAATAGCTATGGGCACGTGAACTTATGCAATTTTTACTGGTAATTTTTTACATTTTATGATAAGTAACTTCAACTTACAGCTAAAGCAGTGTAGCAAGCACGAACATCCACTTCTCCACCATCATGCATTCTGAAACGAATTATAATTTAGAGGAATTGGTTTTTGCATCCCTATGCAGCTAACATTGTGTACGAAAACACAAAGGCTCCAGACGATAAAGTAGGAAGAGAAGAATACAGTGCATAACCTGAAGCCACCACTTGCATCTTTCATTCGCAGCAAAAATGCGTGCATATTTTCTCTGCAACCCAAAAATAATTTAAATGTAAACAATTGACCTAGTATACGATGAGGAGGCCATAAAATGAAATGGAAGAGCACCTATGTATTGATGAAAGAGATTTATGACTGCCCACAGTAATAAGTGCATTTACTGCAGCATAAGTTGTTGCAAGATGTGGCATCTGAAAGTAGTTAGAAAAAACCAGTTAATTATTGCCAATCAAAGTAGAAAAGAATATCCATAATATACATATTAAAAAGTCAAAAGACTTAGAGAAACATTTGTAGAGGTTTTTGCACTTCTTATATTTCACTATATACTATTATATTCACATTGTTTATTACAATTATTATTATAATTTTTAAATCCTTAAAACAAATTTGATAGTTTAATTACTGAACTTTTCAATTTCAATCAGTTTTGCACAAATTCATCAACACATGCACTACTCTCTTCCAATTATTCTTCTTTTCCCACCCCTCGTCTTTCTTTTGAGGAAAGAATTTCCATGAAAATCATAGAACTTTTAGTAGATCTGAAGATTATTATCAGACAAAATATATTGGATATAAGGAAGTTTGTGCTTAAGTAATATTTAAGAGCAACATGCAACACATTAAAAAGATAGTTTCACCTCAGCTGCCTGAAAGCACTTAATTCAAAGGTAAAAAGAATATCTCACACATCATGACTAATCATTTAAAGTATTCCTTCAGTTTCATTTAATGCATTCGCTCATCAGAAATTAAATTGAAATGCAGCAAGAGTGTTGAGAAGGTCAGCTGATACAAAATTAAGCATATCCATATAAACTTAAAGCCACACGAAAGAGTACGACTAAATGGAAAATTTTTAATTTTCATCATCTTCCCAATCTCTATTAGGTTCAGGATGAATTTTAAGGGCGGTGCTTAGCAAAACTCATTTTTAATTCATGTTGTCTCCAAGTTCCTCATGTCTTCTTTTTTCACCCCAATTGACAATAAATCTTGAATCGTGCGACTCTAAAATGTTGAACAGATGGGAGGATCAAAACAAGTGTACACAAAAGAGACACAATTAAAAAGGTAACAAGGTAAGCATATGCGGCAGACATATAATCAGGGAAACAAAAAGTTATTGTACTGCCTTAATAGTCTAGTACTGATAAATATTTCTTACCTGACCTGGTCCACCACCATAGCCACCATTTTCATCCTGTCGGTAATTAAGCCAAACTAGTATCAGAAAAGTTACATTACCCGATTATAAAAGCAGCAGCAGCAACAGTAGTAAAAATAATAACACAAAAACAAAACCAATGAAGCTCTTCTTTCTATAGTAATCAACATAGTCTTGGAAGTATCAGATCCTAATTCCAAATCAATGCATCATCAATGCCAAGACTACATGACAATCACTGGTCGAATCATGAGTTAATGCAAGCATTTAATGTGATTATCAACTGGAATTCATATTGTGCTTTTTTTTCCTGTCTGCACAACATACTTTTCATCGTTGCATTTTATGTTTTTTTTTCCTCAATTTAGCTTAAAATTCTTCAATATGTTAACCAAAGGTGAGGTTTTTACCCTTGAAAGTGAATATATTGATTTCCTAGTGCATCTAATGTGTTGGAAATATAGGGCATCAAGCCTACAAATTGAGAAGGCAACCTTCCTGTCATTTAATCTTTGCCTAAATTTACATCTCTACTGCATAAAGCAAATTATAGCTGACTTCAGCGGGATGTACACGGTTTCATAAATTTTATGCCGTATTATTATATAGTTACGTTTAGACCTAAAACAAAGTTAAGCAAACAACACAATACTGCAAAGTGATCTAGGACAAGAACTAACCTGGCACCTGGATAGAAATTCAATAAAGTCATTTTCCAATTTATCATCAAGGCAATCCCCCAATAAAGCAATTGAGTGTATGATCCAATAGCAAAGCCAAGGTCGACTGCCAATCATAAAAGCAGACGTTTTAAGAGACTATAATTCGAAAGCAAAACCTCTGACATCCAACATTACATAAATACAAAATTTACTTCTGCAAGCGCGTTTTAATACCTAACATACATACCATACAAGCACACATCTTTACAAGAAAAGGAATTTTTCAAACATTTGTAACTTCATATACTATTAACAGATGGAGAATGAGCGTACTTAGCGTCCAAAACGGAAAAATTAGGGCCGAGTTGCTTCAGACTCTTAGTAAGATACTCAATGTGGTTGTCGCGTCGAACCTCAAAGCTGCAAGTCATATTCCAAAACATATACTTCTTCAGAAAAAAAAAGTGGATAAACTAACAGAAATAACTTCAGAGACTAAAATTTCACTAACAAATGGATTGACGAAACAAAACCCTAGTTGTATCGAATGGTAAGGAGCTAACTTGACGGATTGAGCTTGGGGAGGGAGGCGGTAGACAATATCGTAAATTTGGAAAACATGATTCTGGACCATCCACTGCTCTTCCTGCGATTTAGTTCCCTTCATATTTGTCACTCGTTGTCGCCGCCGTCGGCGACTGTGCTCTGCGCGGCGTCGTCCCTCGGATTGCACGAGTATTCGCTTCTCGCTTTCTGCAGAGAGAGAAAGAGAGAACTAAGTTTAAATAGCGACTACAGACGCAAATGTTTTGACACTTGATTATAAATGCGATTCTGGTTTTAAACTAAAGACGCTAGTACTGCTATTAATCTTGTCGATAGTACAACCATAAATAAGGAGAAAGTTTTAAGTCTTATGTGCACCAATTAAAAAATTACATAAAATACTATTAAATGAATTTGAATTGCACGGTATAATTGATGCACAAGAGACTTAGTCAAGGAAAAATTACAAAAACAGAATTTAGCTGCTCATTGTATTTTGAGGACCAAAATTTCAATTTTATAAGGTAAGTACTGAAATATTAAATTGTTGGAAAAAAAAGACATTGGACAATATTAAGGATAAATTGGATAAAATATTATTTTCCCATAAATTATCTAGTGTTCGATTTTTATTCTAAAAAAATTAAAAATTTTAATTAAATCTCATCACTTATTTGATTGTTCAAATTTTATTTTATTCTGGCCAAAAAATAAAAATATTATCATTTTAAATCGCATGAAAGACTGAAATTGTGACTTTTCAGCGAGTTACGGGAATGAGTTACATGCTATATTTTTTTATTGATTTTTCCTTTAATTTAACCATTAAAAATATACACAATAGTTGAAATTCTACAAAAAAAGTTAAAATTATTTTAGAAATTGAAATTAAAATTAAAAAATCAACAAATAATTATTTTAAAACTTATTTAATAATAATAAAATTTAAAAGAAAACAATTCTACAAATAATAAAACAAATTCAAATCGCAACAAAAGGCGAAGTGAACAGCCTTCTTCTCGCTGATGTTTACTTCAAAGTTAATAATTTTAGAAAATCACTCAATCCACCATTTTTCAAAATAAATCCAAACATTTTGAAAATAAAATACAAATCAATCAACCATCAATTGTGTGAATTGAAAAGAAATTATTTCTAGTGATTGTTTATTTTATTATTTATAGAATTTTTGTTTGATTTCAAATTTTAGTTATTATTAAATAGTTTTTCAAATATTTACTGATTTTAAATTTCATTTCAATTTCTAAAACCAGAATTTAAGATTTTTTTTAAAATAAAATTGTAGAAGTAAACTGGTGTGTTTTTTAATGGTTAAAAATAAAGGAGAAAATCAATTAAAAATATACATATATAATTCATGTCAGAAACTCATCGAAAAAATTACAATTTTGGTTAATCCTTGAGTTTCATGTGATTTAAAATAAAATTATTATTATTTCTCCATAATAAGAGACAAAATTTGGACAATTATATAAGTTATGAGATGTAACTGGAATTGTTTAAAAACAAAAATTGGATAAAAGTTGGGCACTTTATAAGTTAGAGTAAGTCTCTTGTGCACCAATTACACGGTGCAACTCAAGTTTATTTTTTAAAAGTTAAAAATATTATTAAAAAAGTTAAACAAAATACTATTGGAAAGTTACACATGTTATTACTGAAAAGTGTATCTTTGACAGTTTAACTTTTTAGTAATAATATGTGTAACTTTTCAGTAGTATTTTGTTTAACTTTTAAAAAATGAACTTGAGTTGCACCGTGTAACTAGTGCATACAAGACTTATCTTATAAGTTATAGGACAAAAATACTCTTCTTTTACCCTATTTTATCCTTAATATTGCCGAGTTTTGCAATAATTTGATAGTTTAGTATCTACAATTCAAAAATTAAATTGACATTAATAAAATAAAATGTAAAACAACACTCCACAGATTAAAGTTGACATCAAAATAAAAAATGTGACTAGAATTGGTTTCAACCAAAGTTATAGAATGGTGGGGTAGGTGTTATTTGTAATTTGTTCATTAAATTTATATTATTATATTTGTTGGGACAATCTAAGTGTTTTGATTAAATCTCAAAACCCCTGATGATTTGTCTAAGTACAGTTAGTCAAGATTGACTAGTTCAGGATAGTCATGTTAGGGATTCAGTTCAGGGGGAACGTGTTGAAGACTGAAAAATATTGGAGTCGACCCAATTGACTGAAGTCTGAAGTGCAACTCACCCTGAAAGAATGTCAGAGTCAGTCTTGAAGAAGATTGCCTGAACTAAAGCTGAAGACCGAAGACTTGAAGATCCATCCTGAAGACAATCCGGAGTTACCATTGACTGATGTTTCTACTGAGTACACTAAGCATGCTCAGGAAATAACTTAGTCAGTGAAGAGTAGTGTAACCTATCAGGCCAAGCTTAATGCTCGTAAGACCTGACTTAGGCCTTGAGTCAGTTTATCTGACTCATGTAAGTCCAAAGCAAAAAGATTATTTATGCTATGGGACAGTTGACATTTATGTTAACACCTGAGAGACAAAGAGAATGTCAATAGACTCCATTAAAGACAAACATGCAGCCTGAGTAAATGACAAGAAACTCGGAGTATTGAATGTACGAGGAAAGGACAAGTGCCAGACGATCAACTAGCCGTTTGTACAGAGAGCCAATCGCCTTTCGACACGCATGTACGGAGTCTGCGCAGCAGTTAATGCGGTATTTAATGCGTCTCAGAGTTGCAGGCAGCAGGACAATATTTTCCAGATTAAGCATGGGAAAAAGGCCAATAGTACATCTAGCCTGCAACCACCCTAAAATAGGAAAGATTTGGGAAGATCTTCTCCAACGGATCTATTTCAAATCTCTCCTATAAATACAGAGAGCCTTGCACCCATTCAAGGCTAACGGGAAATTTCCAAGAGAAAGCTATCAAGAATCCAAGTACTCAAAGCATACTTTGAACAACACTCTACAATTAAATTTCCCTAGTGTTGTAGTAGGATTCACTCTGTATTTGCTTAGTTTTGATAGCTCTAATCTTTAGCATTGCTTTGTATTGCTAGGGCTATCCTTAGTTGGAACCAAGAATACCAAACCACTCAGGGTGTGAGATTGGTTGGTTAGAAGGATTGGGACTTGTAAAACGCCCAGGGGTCAGTTCCTAGGAGAGGAAGTTGGCAATTCGTGTCCCTTGGCACGTAAAACCCAAGTACCTATCCTCAGGGTTTGAGGGTAGCTTCCTCTTAAATCAGATCGTGGACGTAGGAGTTGGTTATCTCCGAACCACGTTAAAAAGTCCCCTGCGTGCTGATTTACTTATTGCTCAGGATCATAACTGTCATCATATTAAATTGAGCATCCTTGCATTATTTTGAACATCAGACTGAATCAATCATCCTGACCTTTAAAATTGTGCACCAGCCTTAACCACTTTTTACTAAGCAAAATCAGAGAAAACATTTTCAGAAACTAAAACGAGTAGAAACTAAGGGCTCACATTCCGCACGTACTCTAGCTTACTGAGATAGTAGTCCAACTGACTAGCTTCTGAGTGGTCAGTAGGTTTGTTATCTCCACTGATCTTCTGAGCACAAAACTCATACTCAGCCTATCTGACTCCTTACTGACTTGTCCATGCTGCCCCTGTGGACTATCAGTTTTGTTGAGTAACATCAGGATCTTCCTGACTGAGTGTGTTAGAGTATTTTTCTGAGTTTCAGAAAATCTGATATCAGTGTATTCTCCCCCCCCCCCATACACTGATTAAACTCATTTCGGGACTTACAAGTGGTATCAGAGCAGTGGTTCAAAAGACCACTGACTTTGTTTACCAACAGTTTCTGAGGAGAAACTTTTGGTGGTCAACTGAACTGGTCTTGTTTCTGAAAACTTGCATATCATGGCATCCGGCTCTAGACGCCTTGAGGGCAATCTTCCTAAATTCTTTATTGATAACTATGACTATTGGAAATTTAGGGTCCTTGCACATCTCTACTCCATCCATGATCAGATGCCACAGGTGATTGAGAATGGTCCTATCAGGTTCATGACGAATCGCAACCACACCTGGCTTGTAGCTGGTAATGTTCCTGTTCCGGCTACCAGAGATGAACCTGTGGAGAGGTCTGCGCTTACTGCTGATCAGATTAAGCAAATCGGACTAGATAATGTTGCGAAGAACATTATACTCCACACCGTTTCTTATGAGAATTCGGTCAGGCTCATGCATCTGAATACTACGAAGGAGATCTGGGAAGCACTGAAGGAGATGAGTGAGTGTTCTGAGAAGATTAAAGAGAACAAGCGTGATCTTGCTATCAGGAAGTTTGAGGCGTTCCGGATGTTGGAAGGAGAAACCATCGATCAGATGGAAGCTCGGTTCATTAAGATGATGAACGAGCTAGCAACCCTTGGGAAGGAGTTTCCCAAGAGGGAGGTGTCATCTAAAATCCTGAACTGTCTCCCTGAAAGATGGGACAAAGGAGTGATCTTGCTGAAGAACACTCAGGATCTCACAAACGTCCCTTACTCTCACCTCTTCTCAGAGCTAAAGGCTCTGGAATTCGACCTCGATAAGAGGAAGACGAAGGGTGTAGTCAGTGAGGATGTGAGTGAGGAGAAGACACCTGAGAAGGAAAAGAGTGTGGCTCTTAAAGCTACTCCTGAGCCTGAGGCTGGATCTGGCTCGAAATCGTTGAAGGATATGAACAAGGACGAGCTACCCCTGGAGTACAGCCAGATGGCATGACGATTCGAGAAGCTGAACTCTTGTTTCGATAGGTATAAGAAGTTTTATACTGACAATCATGATCGCAGGTATTCCAGCCCCAGGAGATCGAGCCCCCGAAGGGAAGAGAGGAGGGGTTCTGATTCCAGGAGAGAGAGAGACGTGCCTGAGCGCCGGAGAGATGAGAAAAGCTCCAGAAGGAGAGATGATGTTGATCCCAGAAGATCCAGCTCCAAACCTGAACGATCATCAAGGAGCAGGAGAGACTCATCAGATAAGAGGTACACTGACAAACCGGGTGTTAGTGATGTAGATCAGTGTTACCATTGCAAGAAGACTGGACATTATCAGTATGATTGTCCGGAGCTCAGTGCTCGCGAGAGAGAAGACCGGAGAGCAAAAAGAGATCTCAGGGCATCAGATCGGAGAGCGATGATTGCTGAGGATTCCTCAGATTCAGATGGCCCAGGACGCCGATCCCCTGAACTCTTCTCCGACGAGGAGTATGATGATCTCTGCCAGATGGCAGATGATGAGGTATGTTCTTCTGCCTCTTCTCCTGATCAAGCACCTGAGCTTAGCTCAGATTCAGCAAGAGATCTCGACCTTCAGCTCGCCCTAGAGCAATTGATGGTTGATTTCTCGAGGCTGCAGGAGACTCATATTCACACAGTGGATGTGAATGCACAACTGAGTGGAGAGAATAATCGGTTAACTGAGTCTCTCAGAATGAGAGATACTGAGGAAGCCTTGAGGTTAGTAAACCTCCAGGAAGAGTTGGTTCATGCCCGAAATAGGCATGATGAGACTCCAATGGCGGTTGAAAGACTGAATGGCATAATCAGCTCGCTGATTGAGACTCGTGATACTGATATGTTCCTTGCTCAGGAACAGCAGAAGATTGAGCAGATAGCTCTGAGAGGAATGTTCGAGGCTGAGTGGCACGCTCGCCTTAGTGCTGAGCAAACTGCTTGGGACCTTAAACTGATCTCAAAGGAGAATGCTCATCAGAAGCTAGTGCTTCAGTACACCACTGAGCTTGAGGCCCTGAAAAGAGAAAATGTGCACCTTGAGGAAAAGCTAAAGAAGTTACACACATCTTCCCTAGTGGTTGATGAGTTAACAATGATATCTCAGCATTCTGATGGTGCTAAAGTTGGTTTAGGCTATGATGCCTCAAAAGACCCAAAGGGCAAGAAGAAGAGAGGTGCTTCAGGGAGCAACTCTCAGAAGGTGTTTATCCCTGCCCAAACTGGTGACAAGGGCCCTAGTGTTGCTCACCAGGATAAAGGCAAGGGAAGGAGAAAGTGTCTGCTGAACCTGTCAGGTAAAAGACTGAGGAACAAAAGTCAAAACCAAAGGGAAAGGCTAAAGTTCCTCACCAAGAGCCGAGGAAGAAGGACCAATGGAACTCCAAAGCTCAGCCTAGGAATCCTCAGGCTAAAAGAAATTCTGCCCCAAGCACTTCTCAGGCTAGGCCTCAGAATGCTCAGGGTGGAAGGACTTCAGGCCAAAGGAGGCCTCAAGCAAAGCCTAGAAATACTGAGGTCCAGATGCCTCAGACAGGGCACAGGGCCCATCAGGAACGTCCTAATTCTCAAAGGAGATGGACTAACCAAGTGGTCCCTGAAGGGCAACGGAGACCTGACTCCGATAACACTCAAGCCAGACCTCAAGTGCCTAGAGGTCAGGCCCGAGCTGCTCCTTCCCAGGATAGACCTCAGCCCAACGCACCCAGGCCAAAGAGGAACAGGAGGCCCGCCCCCAGAAACAAATCCAGGGCTCATGAACCTCAGGCTGACACTCATACACCCTCAACTTCCCAGGCACAAAGGAAGAAGAGAATGGTGTATGTTGATGTTTCAGGGAGACAGGTTTACGCTTCTGATGCCATCAGAATTGTTAAACAAATCTGGATCCCGAAGGGTATGACTGACACTATAGGACCCAATACGAGATGCGTACCTGAGGCCTAATTCTTTTCAAGTCACTACGGGCTGCAAGAAGAAGAAGGAGGATCTGAAGAAGGACTGGTACTTGGACTCAGGATGTTCCAGGCACATGACCGGATTTCGTGATCTCTTTCAGGACTATGTAGCTCAAGATGGCCCGCAGATAACCTTTGGTGATAACTCTAAGGGTTTCACCAGAGGATTCCGTACTCTTGTTGTTGGTTCTGTGAGAGTGCTTAATGTATCCTATGTTGAGGGTGTTGATAAAAGGATATAGGCTTGATGATTAAAGAACAATTAAAGTG